>SFCI01000969.1:0-12879 GCA_004681135.1 Hericium alpestre | reverse complement strand
TGGAGGCGGCGGCAGCAGCGGAGGCGGAGGTGGAAGTAGTGGTGGTGGAGGCGGAAGCAGTGGAGGTGGAGGTGGAAGTAGTGGCGGAGGTGGAGGGAGCAGCGGAGGCGGCGGAAGTAGCGGAGGTGGAGGAAGCAACGGAGGAGGAAGCAGCGGAGGAGGTGGAGGTGGCAGTAATGGGGGAGGCGGCGGTGGAAGCGGAGGTGGTGATGGTGGTGGCAGCAGCAGCGGAGGAGGCGGAGGTGGTGGAACAGGAGCGGGAGGAGCGGGAGGATCAGAAGGAGGCGACGGGAACGGAGACGACGACCCAACGGCAACGGCCTCTGCATCTGCTTCTATCACCAAGTCCGTTCAGTCCAAGAGTGCATCCGAGTCTCAATCTGCTAGCAAATCGAAGTCCCAATCCTCCAGTAAATCCGAGTCCAAGTCCAAGTCAAGTTCTGAGCCGTTGCCGCCAAAGTCATTCAGCATCGACCTCTCATTCACTGATGGGGCTACTCCCACTTTGACAGATAATCACACGCAGCCGACAGCGAAAAAGACCAGTGCGCAGCCCAGCAAGACCTCGAACGCCAGTGTTAGCAAATCCAAATTCCAATCCTCCACCAGTAAAACCCAGTCGCAGTCCATAAGCAAATCCGAGTCGAAGTCGACATCAAGTTCTAAGCCGTCGCGACCGAAGTCATTCAGCATCGACTTCTCGTTCACTGCTGGGTCTGCTTCCACTTTGACAGATCCTGGCGCGCTGCCGACAGGGACAAAAACCAATGCGCAGACCAGCAAGACCTCGAATCCAAGTGACCACGGCGGAACTGGGACCCCGTCCGCCCTTCGCGATGGATCCAACAACGATTTATCGTATGTCTTTTTGTGCTCTTCTGCATGATTCATAGATGAGTTATTCATAAATCGCCGATGTACAGTGTCAGAGGTGTTCTTCTTAACCCCCTGTCAGGCCCGGCGCACGACCGTCCTGAAGCAAACGTGGGCTTGCTTGACATGTCGTACGTGCTTAACTTGACACTTGGCTATTCTTCTCCGCTCTTAACCATCATCCTAGATACAACTCGACTTCAAACGATACAAGCGGCATCCTCCTAGCTTTCTCGCTCATGGGTATAATTATTCTGTTTCTGGTCTTTGTCTCTCGACGCCGCGGTCGCAGACTAGGTTTAGATATATGAAATATCTTGTATTATAAGGAGGTTTACTACGGGATATATCAGGCCGACACCAGTCATTGTAATGAGAAGATGGGGAGACAGTGACGACGATATATGCAAACTATGCCTATTTGACTTAGTCTGCTCAGTGGCACATCCTATGTTCAGCGAGGCGCTTCTTTGACCGTATTCCAGGCATGAGAGGATTCTTTGAATGGCGTGGAGGCGCTCGCCTACGTAGTGGCATCTTGTCTTCCGACGAAGCAGCTCTGCTCGCATAGTAAACCAAAGGAAGCAAATGGACATATCTTTGAACCGTCCCTCTATTTCTGGAGAGATACAGCGAATGCGCCGAACCATGCAAGCACGTATGTTTTGACGGCACGACTGGATTAGTCGATACATAGGTTGAATCTGGATGTAGCTTGCGTCTCGGGCACATTTTCGGCGACTTCGTGTCCAGAAGTTGTTCACACAGCAAGAACTATTGTGCCTTGATGACTTCGTGTTTTGAGTTCGGAAGAGCGTATCATCAAGAAAGATCAAGAAAGATAATCATTTGAGTCATTCTGTGCCTGCACGTAAGTCAAACCAAGAAACAGTGGAAGCGCAAGTATGCGGCAACACCGGAGATCAAAGAATAGATTCGACATATATCCCAGGAAGCATGAATCAAACCGTATTCCCGTTCTGAGCGTTCCGCAAGACCCGGACTGCCGCCGACTGCATCTGCATGATATTGGCGAATTGTTGAGACATGGGGGTAGAGTCGACCGCCCTCGCCTTGATCGTGCATAACGCCTTGAAGGCGACCTCGAACGCGAACTTCTCTTTTTTCTCCTTCATCGCATACTTGTACGTGTCCGAGGCGCGGAGTTCGTCCAGATTGGACAGAGCAGCCACTACAGGGACGTCAGGGCCCTCGGCGTAGGGCTTGCGAACTTTGTCGTGAAACAGCGCTGCGCTGCGGTTCGACTTGCCCTTCTTTGACGTAGGCTTATAGGTCGTCCAGTACCTCCCGTAGCCCTGTTGACTTGCCTCGACATGCTTTCGAATGAGTTTCACTTCTTCCTTGATCATTGCGTTCGGGACGGCGAGAGCTTTCTCAATAGGAGAAAGAAGGTCAGGGTCCGGTCGGCCATGCCATGTGTCCAACTCTGCGTACTTCTGGAGATGCATCGTCTGCAGCTCCTGTCCTGTAGCGAGTAAGCTGTCAAGGACAAAACGGGGGAGACTTCTGCGGCGGCGCAAGGAAACCCGGTTGTCCACAACTTCGTTTTCTGAGAAATCATCCGATTTCATGCAGTCAGGTTTCGGAGCGTCGTACTCCTTGAAATCGGCTCGAACAACGTCTTGCTTTAGGCGAAGACCTGTCTTCTTGGCGTCGAGGCAAGTGGTAAACCTAAGATGAGTGAGCAATTATCGTCATAGAGAAGACAGACGGAGACGAACATATAAGCCAGACGGACAGCTTTTGGATGATTATACCCAAGAGCATACACCACGTTATCATTGAATTTTGAATATTTTCCGACTTTTGTGTCGCCGAGCCCCGCGAGTAACGCTTTCAAGAGCGGCACTTGGGCGGCGCTTGGCGTCAAACCCGCAAATTCTGTCACCTGCTTAATATCCGATTCGAAACTATCCTTGATTTCAGGCGGCTCCGCAACGAATGCATGGTTTCGGAACGGCTTGACGATAGATTGATCCCACGTGATCATGGCGACGTCTGTGATGGACATAAGCAAACTGGTTGACTAGAACGTAGCCAAAATTTACCGCCATCATAGTCTATGCAGGCGTTTGGTTAGCGGACGTTATCAACCAGGCAAGTCCAGAATACGCACCCCCTCCTCCGAGATAACTGGCCAGGGAACGGGCCCCTTTGACCGAGAATACAATGACATCGATGTATTCAAACAAGGCGGGATGCACGACAGCCGTCACCTAGCAGAAGGGTAACGGTCGGACCATCTCACGATATCTATAAACTGAAGGGCATACCTTCTGCACATCTGACGCCACCCGTGCGGGATTCCGGCTCACCTTTGGGCGGATGAACGTCAGCTACGGTATGCGATAAGTAGCAGACTACCTACAAGGACAGGTCCCATGATCCTGGTGATATCCATCTCAGAAATCGGGTCCTTCAGCTCGCGAGAGGCTTGGAAATGGATCTGTCCTTCCTCAAGGACGCCGAAAGGGTCTGCTGGACAAGTAAGCGCATCGTAACGGAAACACGGAGAAATGCACACACCAGGAACTATGAACGCTTCAGCCGACTGCGGCACGGCGATGCGATACTTCTTGATATACGCAGCTAAGGCATCCTTGACAACAAACCTCAGCTTTTCATGGAGGAACCCGCAAGACTGTGGTTTAAATCCTGCTTGCAGCATCATCATCGAAACCTCGCAGGCTGATGCCGGGGGGCCACCATTGCCGCTTGGCGTTGACACTGACTGCTCCAAGCCCGTCTCGACGTCCGGTGGTTCCTCTTCGTCATCGTCGTCGTCATCTTGAAGATCAAACCTGCGGCTCAATCCGAGCGCACGACTGAGACCACCTGCGAGTTTCTGTACTCGCATGCCGGTAACCCTACCGACCTTGTTGACTGCATCCCACAGGAGCGGCATAGCCTCGGGTCCATTCCACTTCGTCAGCGCGCTGCATTCCTCCTCCATTCCCTTCCGAAGTAGCTCTTTGAACACATCGTCGGGTACGCCGTTATGCGACAAGTTGACTATTAGCTGCATAGACAGTCGGGAAGGCGCATTAAGTGTCGACTGCTGCACAAGATCAAATATAAGGTGGGCGCGATCGAGTGTCGCGAGAGCCGGCAAATTGATCTTGTTCTGAGAGTCGCGGATCCATATACGGGGAGGATCAGTCGGAACGCGATCATGTGGGTGCAGTAGCCAGACACCTTTCGCGCCTGCAATGCGGCCTTGGACGGCGGTGGGACGTGACGTGCAGCCGAGCTGCTGAGCGATGCGAATGAGGGCGGAGGCATTGATCCAGCCACAACCATCGGTCATGGTTTTCTCAGCAGGGACTTTTCCTGACTTGTCATGGGGAGCGTCTGCCAAAAGATCATCAGTGGCCGATCAGAGTGCACGAAGGAAGTACAGACAGATATCACCCATGAAACGGATGTTCTCTGGCTCAAATTGAAGGACAGGGACAGACGTCGAGAGCCCCAAGTCGAAACGTGTCACCCATTTGCTCATGGGCTGGAAAAGAAAAACAAAATAAGTCGAAAATCAGCAATTTACACATTAAGTTAACCTAAGACCATGCCAACCTGCTTATAATTTCTTGAGAGCGGGTTATGCCATGCAATGAAATCCTGTAGGGACATGCGTTGCTGATCGCCCTCCGATGGCGCCGAGCACCGCTCGTAGTCCTCGTCTGTTTCCATCAAATATACTTTCCCATCTTTGGAGTCGATGGGAACGAAGACCCGCCCACATAACACAAACCGTTTCGCCAGCCGCGTCTTCAGCGTGTCGTCTGCATACTTCAACTTGTGCCCAACCCTCAACTCAAGGAGCCGTCGAGATCCCAGGAAGCGCGCGAAGCGATTGGAACGCGTCATCTCCGGCGACTCGAGGTGAAACTTGTTCATGTCCTTTGTTAGCCGCACAACCTGCTGGATCTGCCCCCCGTACCAGCCCTGCGCATCCTTCCAGTCGCCTGTCAGGCCAAGTCCGCGCCCGCGCCCGTCCATGATAGCATCTTGCTCTCGATCGTACTCTTTCCTGCAAGATCGTGCAAAGCCTCAGCATAGCGACATATACAAAGCGCAGAAAAACGTACCATAAGGCCATGACGTCGCCCATTGGCGTCTGCTCGAGAACATCCGGTCTGTCCCTCTTGTCCTTCGACATCATGACCTTCATGACCCTTGGCGCCGCGCTCGCGTTGTTGCCCTTCAGCTGATCCAGCTTCTCCGATGTCACATCTTCCCACTTCCACCAGTCGCAGGACACGCCACGCGCGAGCTCGTATTGAACACCCCAAGCGATATGCCGCGCGTCCATCTCACGCTGCGCGTCCTTGTGGTGCGCGATGATCTCGACAGCGACGCTCAGCTTTCCGTCGCCGAGAAGATGGTCATATCGCGCTTCCACATCGGGCAGAGTCGCTGGGGGAGGATACTGTGGTGTCTGATAAGATTTGGTCTCGCTTTGCAGTCGCGGACCTTGCGGGACTGCAGTCGGCAGTGCGCCAGCATGTCCGGGTGCAGCTGAGGGTTTTATCTGTTGAGTAGTGCTCCGGGCAGACGACGTACCTGCACGAGAGAAGTCCGGCGCAGGGATGAGCGGTGGCCCCATCGCGATATCGCCATCTCGGTCTGTGGAGGTACCTTTCAATGGAGAAGGATTTCCTCGTGGCGGCACGTTACTAAAAATCCAGATTGAGAACGGATAGACTTTTAAGATAAAGATAATCCACGAACCGCTGTCTCGGCTTCTTCACAGGAGATTCAGGTGAAGGAGGCGTCTGCACCACTGTACGCGGCGCTGTCGGGAAGGCCACGATCTTTTCGCCTGGCGTATGGTCGGCGGTGGACGTCCTGCTGGGTGTGGTCGGTATAGTGCCAGCGGGCCGCTTAGGGCTAAGAACATTCGAGGCTGAGGAGGCAGAAGACCACAGAGAGCTCGAAGACGTGCTCCTCGAGCTGCTATTCCGGGGAAACAGAGAGTCACTGTTGAAAGAGGTATTGCGAGTCGTGGAATCAGGTTCCAGGTCGGTTTCAATCACTAGGCACAATTTGAACCGTTCTTCTCAGTAAAACTAAATTATATCGGGCGACTCACTATCTTCGATCTCTTGTTCATCCTGATCTGAAAAAATATGAGTCCATACCATCGTCGCATAGGAACATAAACCCCACCATTGTCGATCTTTGCCCAAGCTTCATCAGAGATTTTAAGTTGATCGGCATCCCAATACTCCTCTGAACTGCCCTGTGAGCCAGTTCAGTCGAAGCAATGACGATTCGACAGGCGCGCGTACTCTAGAAGATGTTCTCGAGATATTTGAGGCCTTGTGATTCAAGGCATGCTCGGAGGCTGGTGGTACTGAGATGGCGGCAGCGCCTTGCGTCTTCCGTCTTTTCGGGGAGGCTAAGATGACAGTTCTAAGTAAACAATGGAGACACAAGACAGTAACAGAAATCGGAAACGCACGAAGGTCACCGGTATCCACGCCTCTCTCCGGCATGGTATTCGCCAACGATTCCCGGCTCACTCCGCTATGGGAAGATTGTTCCTTGTCGGTCTCGAGAGGTATCTTGTAGGCTTCCTTCAAGAGTTCGTCCAGCGAAAAGCTAGAGAAATCCTGAGGCATATCCGAGACGCCCACCCCGCATTCAGCGACGATGGTCAGGAAGAAAAAGGTGCCCACACACTTCGGTTTTGAGGCCCACCGAGATAGTACGTTATCGGCAGCCTATCGCTTGGAACTGTCGGTGCTGTCGACGTGCTGCATGCAGCACACTCTTCCAATTCGCGAGGTTCTGAAATCACTGTTCTCCTCAGGGCCATCACGTGTGGTTGCTTCGACGCGTCAAGACCTGTCAAGACGCGTCTGTCACGCCACTGTCACATACGCGCAATGATCCCCTTCCGTCCGCCTCAGCTGCTCGAGTCATAACGTTCTTAGTTACTACGAAGTGTTGGGAAGAAAGTCTTTCAAATTCTTTCTTTTAGCCCCTTGTAGGCAGTAAGTATGTTTACTTTCCAAACAATTGTCGCTGATCGGTATCAGATCTATCATCTGAACGCCCTCGACAGATTCACACCGATGAGGACAAAATGCGGACGTTCTATGAGGGGCCTTGTCTGCTTCATCACGCTCCTTTGCAGGTTCTTTCTGGACACACATTCCCCTATTCCAATATCCCGGCGCGATCGTGGCCCTCAGGGACTAGAACCCTTCGCGGCCTTTGACCTCGGAGATCGCGCGGTCGTTCTCCAGCAATTGCGCTAGGCACTCATCGAGAACTATCCCCACTAATTAGCTAGTGCTTTTTATTGACTGGGCTGCGGATGGGGGCGATAAGGTGCATCTCCGACATATGAAACACTCACTTGTCACCTTTCAGCGTTCTCGAGTCTTCTCCGGACTGCAAGGCTGCCAGCTGCGAAAGGTTTGCCGAGAAATCTACGTCATGCGGGCACATGCTCAGCCCAGTGCCATAGGTCGAGTCGAAGCGATTAGGGCCGTTGATGATGACTAGACCTCCCCCGCCAAAGAGTATGGTCACAATCCTCCCAATTACACTCTTGCCGTCTGCGTCTGCAGGATGGTCTTTGAGAATGACTTCTACAGATGCGACAGAAAATTCGTATGAAGAGACATATGAGATGTCGGCGACCTTGGCACCCGTTCTGATTTAGCACCGTGCCAGATCCTGCAGAATTTCTGTTAGTGAGTGCTGGACAATCCGTACTCACTCCGAAAATGTCCTCCTCATCCCCACATGTGCAGGGGATATATACCATGGTGGACAGCCTGCCTTGTCGCGGGCTTCGTACTATGAGCTTCAATTTGATCCTACTTGCAGACGGTCAAACGAGTAACATTTATCTTCTGATTGGTGCATACACCCTTCGTAGTAGTGATGAGCGAATGAGCATTGGGGAGTCGAACTTGTTCGGGAAGATATGGCGTATAGATCATTGCATTCCCAAATGATCAAGGCTCAATGAGAAGAAGTCATCGTCACAGGTTGTCCAAGGAAGCCGCAAGGTGACGACGTGTCCCGGTCTGTATTCCAGTCGGCTTGGGCTTTTATCATCTACGGCTGGACTCCCAAAGTGGCGAGACAAGTTGAGTGAAACAACAAGAAGAGCATTTAAAATTACATCGTAAAATGATATAAGAACAACAATGCGAAGACGGCCGACGAAATTTACTTCCTCGCGTACGTGATCTGGACAGCACTCAGTCAGTACGAACAGAAGCAAAATAGCAAAAAAGGAATACTAAGCACCTTGATCTTGTTCTCGCCATCCAGCTTGTAATTGTGCAGCGCATCCTTCGCAGCTGTCGCACTCGTCTCGTCCATATACTCCACGAACGCAATGTCCTTCTTCGTAGGGATGAGACGTACTTCGTACAGGTTCGGATATCTAGAGCAAGCCACGTCAGCGCCGATTTAGAACAAGCGAAGACATGACGCACTGTGAGAATAGCGCCATGAGCTGGTCCTTGCTGACGCTCTCCGGCAGGTTTTGCAAGAAGAGAATTTTGTTCGGCGGGAGGTACTCGTCGGGCATCTGGACGGCCGGCGTTTTGGTGCTGGAGCAGCAGTCGCGCCCTCCACTACATACATCGTGCAATCAGCTCATTTGTCCAGGAAACTGCACCACCAAATTTCACACGTACTTTCTGATGCCATGCGTTTTGCGCGGAATTTGCGTTTCAGAGGGTTCGTGTACCGCGTCTCCTCTGCCGCACCATCTGATTAGTACGCATGGCTCACAAGACCCCACAAACAGACGCACTCTTATGCTCCATCCGCCGTGCCTTATGTGTCTCAAAGTTCCCCGCATCCAGCTTCTTCACCACCGCATCCGAGCGCGTCCGCGCAAATGATATTTGCTGCCCATGTGACAATCCTCAGCGAACCATCCACACGAGCGAAAACGAGCATACGCACCATCGGCTTCGAGTACAGCGGGAACCCGCGCACCTCCTTCAGCGCCTTCTTCGCGATGTCGGGCGATTCGAACGAGACGAACGCCTGCCCGCGCATGCGCAGGTTGTCGTGCGCGACGACGTCGAGCACCTCGCCGTACGATTTGAACAGGCCGCGCAGCGACGCCTTCAGCACTAATCACCAGAGCCTTGATGTCAGACCTGCACATATGAAGGATAAGGAAAGGTGACGTACCGGGAACCTTGATCTTTTCGTTTAGATTTTGGATGTACAGCGTCTCGGTGGCGTTTTCTGGTTCTTCCGGCGGGGGCGCCACTGCGCCAGTCGGGATGGCGATACCTTCTTGAGGTGCGGGAGCGATGGGATCCGCGACTGCAGGCTTCGTATCCACTTCCATGACGAGCAGGTGAAGACGGGGGGCGGCGAGAGCGTAGATGGAGTGAGCAGATAGGGTCAAGTAGGCGACAAACCGCGGCCAGCTTCATGATCGCCAACGCCTCGGCAATGGCCGATCTGTGGCACACGCGTCCATTGACATTTCAACAATTCGACATAAATTCAACAGCAATATTACAGAGGAAACAATCTGCAATATGATCGAAGGGTCCATTGGAATGATGTTTGCGCTACTGTGCACCATGCTGAAGACAGAAAAGAAAGTACTGAATTTGTCCGTCGTATTCTACATACGGTAGGGGAAGACCGTACCTACACCTCGCCCTGCGGGTCGTATGCATACTCTGCGTATGCCGGGATCCACTGTGCATCCTTGACCCTCTGCCTCACCTCTGATTTTGGCCAGGTCACGCCTGCAACACCCTCATCAATCGCATGCTCCGCCACCGCGACAGCCACCTCGAAATTGACCTCTGGAGCGTCTTCAAAGTCGGGCAGCAGCGCGTTGTCGGGATCTTTCAGCGCCGGCGACAGCGAGGCGAGGCGCTGGGCTCCCGCTAGGATCATGGGGTCCGTGAGCTTGCGCGTTTGTGACAGAACGGCGCCAAGCCCGAGGCCTGGATAAATCAGCGCGTCTAAAATCGGACAATCAGTACTGAGCTTTATCGGAGTCGGTGTCTACTCACTATTGCACTCAGCGATGCTGTCAAAAACCATTAGCACAGATGCGGCCAAGATTCACAGGTCACTTACACATAGTCCTTCCCATTAGGCATTTTTGCGGGCGGGAATGGGCTTCCCGTCGCCATCAGCGCCTTGCCATTCGTCCACTCATTCGCCTTCACAGGCTCGACCTCGACCAGCCGGCTCGGGTTCGACAAGGGCAGGATGATCGGGCGATCCACGCCCTTCGCCATCTCCTTTATGACCTCCTCGTTGAACGCACCCGTATGCGTCGAGCACCCGATGAGTATCGTCGGGTGCACTTTCTTCACCACCTCCAGCAGGCCCACCTCCTCCTTGCCGCCCCATTCCGCATCGGGGCGCACAAACTCACGCTGGCCGGATCGAATGCGCTGCTCGCCGAGCGACTCCTTGATGAGCCCGTACCGGTCGAGCAGGTAGAAGTGCTTGTTCGCCTCCTCGCGCGAGAGGCCGTGGAGGCCCACGAGTGCGTCGCGCAGCTGGTTCGCGATGCCGAGCCCCGCAGACCCCGCGCCGTAGATGACGAAGCGCTGGTCCGCCAGCTTCGTCTTGGTGACGCCGATGGCGGACATAATGGCCGCGAGCGTGACCGCGCCGGTGCCTTGCACGTCATCGTTGAACACGGTGTGCTGGTCGCGATAGATGTCGAGCAGCCGTTTGGCGTTCGCACTGCCGAAATCCTCGAAGTGCAGCATGCTGTGCGGGAAGTACTTGCGCACGAGCTGTACGAACTTGTCGACAAACGCGTCGTACTCTTTGCCGCGTATGCGCCGGTGTGGCGCACCCTGTGAACCGTGAATTGGATGAACCTGTCAAGACATGGAAGAGCCGACTTACCACGTAGAGGGGGTCGTTCAAGAGGGCTTCATTGTCCGTTCCAACGTCGAGCGTTACACTCAATGAACAGTGAGGGTTGACCCCACCTATGAGGCTGCAGAAAGTCCTGAGCTCGGAATGAAGATATATGAACAATGTCACCTACGTGTAAATCGCAGATTTGGCGAGTGAAATCTATAAGGATACGATGAGCCCATCGAATCGACAGTGAAAGGATCATCTTACCCCCATACCCTAGAGACCGAATCAGTGTCAACACGCACCATCCAAACGAAATCAAGCAGGAAACTTACACCAACGCCCTGGTCTCCAATCCCGAGGATTGCTTCCGAATCCGTAACGACGACAAGATCAATATGTCTTCCCCGTGTCTGCTCCAGGAAGTCCTCCTCCATGCTGTCCGCATGCCTATAGGTCAAGTACAATCCCTCGCTCCTCCTGAACAAGTGCGAATAATTCGCGATCGCATCTGCCTGTAGACATCGGGTTCAGCAAAGGTAGATAGGGATGATGAGGACGCCCGAAACCAGCAGTTCGGTTGACTGCCACTCTGCCATGCAGATCCCTGTCCAAAGTGACTCGATCCTTCAGACCACTGATAAACGCGCGAACTCCTAGAGCCGAAGCAGAAGTTCGACCAGCTCGAACGGGAAATCCGTCTGCCGCATCAACACCCCGCCCATGGACATCGAACCACAACAGTGTCCGACAACCAATCAAGCACCAACGAGCCACCCACCTGTGTCGGGGTATATATGATCGGCACGAGCTCCTTCACATGCCTCCTCAAGAGCCCATAATACAGCACCCAGTTCTGTTCCTTCATGCTCTGCATAAACGAGTTCTTGCGTATCGGCTCCTTGCGGTCCTGGAGCTGCCCGTATGCGCGCGCGCACTGCTCTTCGAGTGTGTTCGCGCGCGAGGGCAGGCGCCCCGTGAGCCCGAACGCCTTGCGCTCGCGCAGCGTGAACGCCGTGCCCTTGTTCCAGCGCGGCGACGTGAGGATGTTCTCGCCGCGCAGGGCGATGCGGATTGTGCGGGATGTGTTCGACATTGCCGTCATGACTGACGGGTCGGTTGGTAAGGTTGTCAAGGGGCAGGCAGAGGTAGATATACGGGACGGGGAGGACGGGGAGGTAGGAATGTGTTGCGGTAGTGGTGCGGGACCGGTTTATATCCGTCCAATAGTACAGTGGCGGTGTGCACGCGCATGGCTGTCAACGACGGAAAAAACGCAACCGAGTGGGGTCGTCACAGCGGGCTAGACTGAATGTCGAGAACATGATGGTGATGTCTGGCAAACGGGCGTAGGCCTGCACGCCGTTCCCGCCCGCATGTCGTCATAGACTCCCTGGCACCCATCCTGGCCCAGTGCATTCTCCTTAGCGCCCGAATTTGCGAAGAACATTCACACATCACCGTCGATTGTACTGTAGTGCTTGCGCCGGCGGTATCATTGTAGTCAATTTGCCAAGGTTTTGGAGCGTGTCTGCGTCCCAGGGACGGGACGTGTTCGCTGAGCTTCACTCGATCAATTGCAAGATGGAAAGTTAGCCGAGTGCAGTGCAGAAGAATGGAGGTTATGTCCGATAGTGTGCGCTCGCGCAGATACAGTGTATAGGCTGGCGAACGTGTCGAAGTATAAATACAATCCTGCTAGTGCGACGAATATATATTATAACACAAAGATGTCCGACGAATATACTTTTCGATAAGTGTCCCCGGAGACGCCGCGCCCAAATCGATACTGATGGACCAACAATGTCCTGCAGGGCCTACTCAAACATTCCTGAAATATCCCTCCCGAAGGGTACCCGCAGCATCTCCATAGGCTGCTCGCAGATCGGCTCCCCATCCGGCTCGACGACCTCTACCCGCCCGAATGGCTTCTCCAGACCGTTCACCGCAATATCCATATCCGCCGACAGAACAAGCTTGCTGAGCGGATACCCGGCTTCCTGTCTCTCTCTTCCAAATGACTCCAGCTCCCCTACGTCCAATTCATCGCAATGCAGGAGTGTCAGCTCCGCGAGCGCAGGCAGCTTCACAGCCCCCAGCGCCGCGAGCACACTCCCCGACCCGATGTCGCACAACCACGACCTCCTC
>SFCI01000968.1:0-12884 GCA_004681135.1 Hericium alpestre | reverse complement strand
CCGGCCAGCCTACGCAATGGCCGGACTGGATCCTGGGCTGCGTCACGTACCTCTCCGGCCGCGCGCGCCCACCGAGCCCATCCTCGACTTTCTGGAGATCGCAGCGGAGGAGGTGTACGGTGCGGACTTGCTCGCGCCGAAGAAGTATGTGGTTCACTTGCATCGCGTGGCCGGTCCTGACGGTGGTGCTTGTGCAGGACTCAGATGCAGCAGACACTGACGGACGCGATCCCGCTTGTGACCCAGGCGGTGATGGCCTCGCTGACCGCACCGCGCGACGACGCAGGCCTGCGGCAGTTTCAGTCCGCCATGAAGTGCTTCGAGGCGTGGGTCTCCATTTTCCGTGGAAGGTACTTCCTAGCTGCCAGTAGAATGTCGTATCGCTGTCTGATGGCGCATATAGTGACCTCACGCCCCTCATCGAGCCTCTCATCGCCAACCTTGATCCGTCGTCCCTCGATCTGTTCGACCCTACCGCGACAGCGCTCATTTCTGTCCTATCGTCGTCCTCACTTTCAGATGGCGCTGGTCCGCGCATGCTGACGGAACCTCTGCTGCTGTGGTCCGCGCATTGGGGCTCCATAGTGGTGCAGAAGACGATGGAGGCAGGGGGCACCGACGACGTCGGGCACGCCCTCTGCAAGCTGCTCGTCGGACTCGGCGACCACTCCACGCACTATCTCGCCTCGAAGATCGCCTCGACCGATCCTCTCGAGCCAGCATTCAATCCCGTGGCAGCACAGACCGGCGGCGCGTTGCCGACGAAAGGCCAGCTCGTGCAGACCTTCTTGCGTCTTCTCCTTGCGTTCTCGGCCATGCCCGGGTACTACGGTGTTGACGAGGAAGAGAGCGAGATGACGCTTGGGTTCTGGTACCTGTTCCAGGAGGAGCTTTGGAGCGTCAACGTCCCAACCAAGGACGGCGAGCGTCGGGACGCTGCGAAGGAGAAGGATATGTGGGCGGTAGCTAGTGCTGTCTATGCGGAGCTGGTCGCGGCGCTGCGGATAAAAGTGAAGTGGCCCCCATTGCGAAGCGGATGGGCGAAAGGTAAGAGGCGCTCGGGATATGTTTCTTAATTATGATTGATTGACTGTTGAGCATTAAGATCAGGTCGAGAAGTTTCAAGTGTGAGTCTGTTCTCTGAGAAGCCCTTGACTCCGCCTCTCAAAGCCATCGTATTGCAGGTATCGCCGCGACGTTGGAGATACTCTGATCAATGCGTGAGTGTCCTCCTACTCCTTCCGTAAGGAATACTCATACATTGCAACCGCAGATATTATGTGCTCCGAAACGACATGCTTGCCTTCTACGTGAACGACAATGTGGCCTGTCTTTCTGTACCGGAGGAAAGCGTCCAATGGGAGGTGAGACCACGACATCTCGACGCCGTCTTTACCTAACTGGTAGCCTAGGAAATCGAGGCAAGCTTGCACTGCATTATGTCCATCCAGGAGGCGGTACCCGTCGAGGAGAATGAATATCTCGCTCGCCTTTTCAGTCCAGAAATTCTTGGTCGCCTTCCAACCACGAAGCACATCCGGTTGCGCAGGACTACATTGGCCTTGATTGGTGAGGCATCATCACTACGAAGGATGCCGTATGGATTCTTACAATTCACCCTTCAGGGTCCTATTCTTCGTGGTTCACGGTACTCAGCACCCCAGACCTCCTCATGGGTGTTATTTCATACGTTGCGGCTGCTCTCCCCGAGCCGGCTCTGTGTCTTAGGGCTGCAGATGCCCTAAGGGATCTCTGCGACGACAATCGAGTCGCATTAGCACCTCATATCGCTGCTTTCGGCGAATTGCACGCCGGTTTGACAGGTGTTCCAGACACGGAGAAGGCAAAGGTACTGCAGTCTATTGCTAGTGTGATACAGGCCCTGCCGCCGAGAAACCAGATCCCACCTATTGAGGTATACTCTCTCGATAGTGATATACCATGCGGTCCCTGAAGATATCTCTACCAGACGATCGTGACGCCTGTTTTGTCGAAATTGGTGGAGGCCTTGCAAACCTCGAGGGAGGTGCGTTAGGTATTATCTCTATCCTCCCCGTTGCTGACAACGTGCCAGCTCCCCGAAGAAGCACGCATTCTCGCCATACAACAACTCCACACGCTCACAGGCATCACGAAGGGCCTTACTCAAGCGACGGAGGCCATCATGCTAGACGAGGAACCGGCATTGGAAAGCATGAAGGACATGGAGGAGGCTCGCAAGGATCCGCGAATAGTGCAGTTACGCGATGCAATCACAGAAGCCATTTGTAGCTGCGTTGATCTCTGGTCAACTGACGCGTCCGTCAGCGATGTGGGTTCACGTCGTCCAAATTTTGACTGAGTTGGATATACTGACATGGATTGGGTCAGGCTCTCAGCGAACTGTTCAAATCCATTACTGCTCTTCCGGCGGACACGAACCTGATCTCTTTACCACCCACGCCACTTCTCCAGTTCGTCTGCAACGCAGCGCAGCGGCAACTCACTGCGGTTTGGCTGACACTGGCGAACATGTTGACTGTACAGATGGATCCACCATCGGTATATCCGTCTGCTCTCCGCCCCGTGCCTGCGCCAGAAGCCAGAGTTGTTATCCAGAATGTCACAGAGTCGCTCTTACAATCCTCGCTGCAATTCTTCTGTGCTCCCGGTGTCCTGGAGGCGGTTTGTTTATTCCTTCTTTCCTATTTGTCCTATGACTTACGGCCATCGTCTAGAACCCTGATATAGTTCACGCTTTCTTCGACTGCATGGAAAAGGTCTTTTTTCGTTGGTTCACTGCTTTTCGTGACACCTAACGATCGGACATAGATCGCATTCCACTTCGTCTCTATCTTCTACAATTTACCTCAAGAATCGTTCGACGGTCTTGTTCATTGTGCCATCGCAGCTCTGTCTCTCCAGGAGCGGTACTCCGTCGTTGGGGCATCAACATTTTTGGTGCGTGATTTAGTTACTTGGTGAGATACCGTTCTCTGACTCCCCAAAAAATTGACAGATCACGTTCATCAACCGGTCGCACAGCAGTGATGACCTTGGGGATGCCAAAGCTGTGATTGTCCAGCGGCATGGACCCGAAATAATACGAGCGATTCTCGTCGGGTTTGCGGGCGTCGCGCCACGCTCTGCGGCGCCTAATCTCGTCGAACTGTTGTCGACGTTTGTGACCAAATATCCTACGGAGACTAAATTATGGGTATCGCAAATTTTATTCGCGGTAAGACATGATTACTCCTTCCGTCAGATTATCGCTTGACTCGATTCTTTCAAGGACGATTTCATACCGTCGAAGGCCGATAGTGAGGCTAAAGAGAAATTCATTCGCGCACTATTCAGGTGAATCAACGAGTTAGTTGCTTATGTGAATATATCACTTATCACATTCCGCCAGCTCTCGCACCTTGAGACGGACTCGCGACGCCGCGCAACAGTTCATCCTGGTGGCAAGAGGTCTTGAAGGTTCCAGCTTCGGCTACTCCTCAGTGACGATGTAGAGAAAGCAGCTCTCGGTCCAGTTTCCACCGTAACATAATTCCCCTAGCGTTGGGCTAATCAAACATCTATATGACTCAAATAACAAGACGTGTGGCGTGGGTTTTGACTAGACAAAGTAATCGGCTTCCACACCCGACGGCATAAGTATCTCTAGCAATCATTTCCATATCTACACCGGCTTCTGCTCGAGGCTTTCCTTCCCCTCATCACTCATTTCCAAGACAGCGTCCTCCGGAAGCGGCGGTCCATCATAGTAATATCGACCGTCTGAGACACATCAGTCCTCCGAGCACACGAGATAGATCAAAGTCTACTCACTAACGACATACCACACTGCGCTAAAGGCCGCGAATCCGATGAAGACCACCGATGCATAATCTGGAAAACACAAGGTTAACGCGTGCTGCAATGGAGGATCGTGTTGGCTTACTCATTGTCTGTCTCGTGACGGGGATGACCGCCGGCATGCAGAACAGTACGATAGCGAAGGCAATCCACAGAACAGCGACGACATTTATGGGGACGCCCCAGCGGCCGAGCTTAAATGGGGCATCGCAAGCTATCAGGTCACGGCGTCCGCGCGCCAGAGACACCGCGACTGGCATGGCGTATGAAGCTCCGAGGCAGATCACGGGAACACCGACGAAAGCATTGAACGCGGTGGAAGATCCTAGATAAATGAGGCCCAGAAGCACCTGCACTGTTGTCGATAATAGGAAGGCGTTCACGGGCAAGGACTCCGACGCCATAGGAGGAGTCCATACACGAGAAAATTGCTTCGAGAAGGGAAGCGCACGATCTCGTGCAAATGCCCAGGTTGCGCGGGATGCAGCCGTCGAAATGGAAACAGCGCAGAACATTCCGATACCAAAGACTCAAGCAACTTCGATGTCAATACACCTATGCGAGACTGATGCGGAGGACTTACTGATAAACCACTAACACCGTCCGCAGGCTTAGTATCCTGTTATGTGCTATCAATCGAAACTCACCATGCCGAAGCCACCGCCTCGAGAACCCATAATCAAGGTGAACATGACCCCAATCGGTTGGCCAGATTGCACTGATAATGGAGTGCAAATTAGTACGTACATGGAAACTTTTCATCAGAAAAAGCACATACCTGAAAGTAAGGTGGCTACGTCGGGTAACGTGAAGACGATGGGCAGAAGGAAGACAAGCCCAGATACGGCACCAACGGGTACTGACCACGCTATCGCCTTGGGCAGCTCCACAGCTGGGTTGTGGACTTCTTCGGCCATACTAGCTACTATGAATGCGTTATCCGTCAGAAACTACGGCTTTCAATGTATGAATGGTAAGCCACAAACTCATTCCAATAGCAGAATACGTATATGCTGAAGCATCATTAGGTATCAAGCAAGCGACGGAGCGAAACGATGTTTCTCTTGCTCACCTGGCTGCATGTGTACGAATTAGGACCAGACAATGACAGTACAAATAAAACGCACAGGTAAGAGTCCAATAAAGAATGTCCATCCCGCATCCCAGCCGGAAGCCGAGCTATCGAAATGGCCGAGTGCATATGCAGCTGAGTGACGCCCGGCCGCGGCTTTTGCAGAGGTGCAAATCAGAATGACTGCATATGTACAACAACCATGTCAGTTTAAATTCATGAGGACTCATATACTTCCGTCAGTCTTGCGAACGTACCAAAAATACCAAGGCCAGTCCACCACGCGCAGATTGTCTATCAATGCCCCTTGAGCGACAGCTATGTCGAAGAACAATAGGACGTACGTCGATAAGGGGGAGATGCTGGTTGAAGAAAATGCAGACGAAGCTCGAAACGGAAGTGACAGCCAGGAAAATCAAGTCTGGAGGAAGTTAGTGCATGTCGGGCAAGAAGGAACTCATCGTCCATACATGTCTGCCATGCAGCTGCAACCCAGTCTGGATGGAATATCCCCGCCCCCGCCACGACAATTTGAGCCGTTCCTGCATATACCTGAGTAGTTTCCAATTGTCATTGAAGCTAGCCTGGTGCTCACCGAAGTTCACACTCAAGGCAATGGTCCATACGCCTACGACGGTCAACCAGCCATTCATCCACGATAGCACAACTCTAGTTCGTGGAGACGCCAAGCGAAATGTCCAGTAATATGCACCTGCTGACGTTGGATAACAAGAGCATATTTCTGCCAGAGACAAAGCCAAGGTCATGGTCAGACAAGTGACGAGGACCCAACTGAATGTGTTTTCTGTAAGAAATTCGACCCGGCGCCAGAACACATTATCTCACCCCCAGATCATAGTCGCCGGTCCTCCACCAACAAGTGACGTAGCAATGGGAGCAGAAAGCCCATATGCTTCGTTGTTCACAAGGTCAAATAATGTAAATGTAAGCGTGCGCTTGATCAGTCCACTCACGAACGGCCATGATAGCTGGTCATGAATCGAGGTGTTAAGCCAGTACAATCTGGATCACTGCTGAACACTGCCTACCGAGAGTCACTGGACGTCGGATCAGTAAGAAGCATCGCGGACGAAGGCAAATGACGCTCACTGAACAGGATGTGGAACAATCCACGCGACTGAATGCAAGATCCCGTCAACGAACCGTCATGACAGCAAGGCCGTGAGACCAACCCTGGATAATTCCTGTACGTATCCCATACGTTGCAGGCCAGCTTTTGCGAGCGCATCGATATCCGTCTCTTCCGACATTGGGCGTGGTATGCGGATAACGTTCAGCGATAGGCAAAGGGGAGGGGAGAACGGATCGTCGTTCAGCGCTTCCTATATAAAAGCCTATCATATATGACCGCGGGCACCGTGCGCTTCTCGTATGCTTCCCAGCTCCATAAAAGATAGCGGTATATCTGTCAAGCATGTCAGGTGGACAAGTCGCAGTGAGTGCTTCCGTTACCAAAAGGATCTGCCAAGTTCATATCAGCACTGGCTTTCGCGTGCTTTTAAGTCGTGATTTAATTGGCTTCGGAGATATGATAAGTTTGACAGGCAAGGCGTTCGACGATACTGCCATGGGCCTATAATCAATGGACCAGCGCGTATAGGTTCTCTATACATAGGGCTTATCAGTGGGTTCAGGATAGGTGGGCGAGACAGACAATGTACAATGGCACGACTGAAACAATATCTACAGCGCAAACCTTTCCCATATCGTCCGCTATCGGCGTCGTTTGGAGTGGATCAGCGATCGTCAGAAGCCATGAATCGAAGTCATTTAGTTAGGTTGGCATCCACAAGCCATGATAAGGAAAACTAGACGCCTTCCATCCTCTGGAGCGCCCCTCCATCTAATGGTATCGAAAGAAAGGGCTGCCATCTTCCAGATGCATCGCCGCTAGTAGATGCCCAAACGTGATATTAGGCTGCGTCGAGCCGCAAGCTCCCCACGATCTTCGCCAACATTCTGTCTTCATCGGCGTCTGCATCGAATGTAAAGGGAGACAATGGAGCGATGGGAGAATCTATGTTGGAACCATGAACTGCAGATCACAGGCGCGCAGATCGCAGCTAAGTACGGGCCTACCTCGCGCTTTGCCGGCAAGTTTGCTCGCAGCTTTGGTATTTGGCGTCTTCGGACCTGCAGTTGCTCTCGTGCGAACGCTGAAAAGAGGCACTAGTGTGCCAATCTTGCACGCGCCGCACACTGACAGATGACAGAGTAAGCGGGGCGTGTCGTACAGCGGTCCGTCGTAACCTACCAACTTCATCGGCGCGGATAGACTTGCTGAAGCGACCGTATCTGTAACAGACACGCATGATTGTTTTTGAATCAAATGAGCAAATCGCGAATGTCTGTGATACCCACATTTTCTCGCATTTCTCACATTCTAATGTGCATGATCGTCAGCGAGCTTTAGCTATAACTTGAATAGACGACGTACCCCACTCGTAAGGATAGGAAATCTCGTAGTCATGTCTCGTCTGGCGACCGAGGTCAGGTAATGACAGAAAAAAGCGGAAATAAAACCGAACCGTTATATCTATTTCAGGTCTTTTTCGCATCACTTTCGCTGCCCTGTTCAACTCGAGTCAGACACACGGAATGGAGTTTCTTTTGCTAAGGCGCTTACCAGCTCTTCCATGCTCTTCCGTGACCCTCCTTCGGATCCTGGTTGATTATCCAGCAAGCCAGATGGCACATTTCATGCGACAGAGTGTTGCGGATGCGTTCTACCCATAGAATTGTCAGGGATGCCTACCGCGCAGATGCAAACTGCCTACCGTTGGAGTCTAGAATCTTGGTCGCAAGCTCGATCTCGGTTGTATGTACGCCATCCTTGGATCTTGAGCAACACAAGTCAGAGGGCAGTAAATGAAGGCAGCGAGAAACTGCTTGCCGATGCCAACGAGCGCGACCAGCAGTGGTGAGCAGCCGTTTACTCCATGTAAGCTTGGTGCTCGGCGGCAGGCCCCCGTCAAAGACGATACGGTTAAACTCATCAAACAAGGACTGCGCGTATTCTTCTCGCTGTGCTTGGGCGGCGAGAGCGACGGCCTTCTTCGACGTGCGTGGGGTCTTGACAGGCGTATTCAAAGCCTTTTTCGGAGTCTGAGGGACGGCCAAAGGTATTCGGGCTCTAGACAGCGTAGAGCTAGATGGTCCCTGTGAGTCATCGACAGCCTTTGACGGAGAGGTTTCTGTTGCATCCGACGGCTTGCATGTGTGTTTCACAGGCGATTTGAAGGAACTGCTGGAGGTGGGAGATAGTTGAGTTAGACCAGCTTTCCTGACGGGGTTTCGCGCACTGCGAGGTTCGTCCCTGGGTTTGGTCAGAGAAGCTAGAGAGCACACCTGAAACACTTACAAAATCAGGATACTCTCATCCCGCAGCTCTTCAAACCTATTGTTCTGTGCGAAAGGCTTGTCTAATTTCAGTCTCACGGGCGGCACCTGCTCGTCCTCAGAACTGCTTGTCAATTCAATAATATCCATCATCGGCTTGCGCGCATTCGTGACTGTGTGCCTAAGATCTTCTCTCTGAGTCTTGCTTATCGAGCCTGCGCGCACAGTGCCTTGCGAAGGAGAACTTCGCTTGAAAGGCTTCACTTGCGTCCGGCCCTTGGGTCTGTACGTCAAGTCAACCAGCACCGGTGACACGGTCAGCGAATCCCATGTGGACTTTGATAGATCGCATCACTCACGCCTCTGAGTTTTCTGAATCTGATGATATTTCGATTACATTGTCCGATGGACCTGCCATGGAACTGTGTCTATTTACCAGTTAGCCCCAGGTTGCAATGAGCATGAATCGATAGAGCTTACTTGAGCCCAGCATTATGGTGTCGTCTGTCTGGCATCTAAAGTAGAATGCTGGGGAGTCACCACGGAGATCTCTGCCACAGGGCTGCTCGGGAACTTCAGTGGCGACGTGGCCGAGCTCAACAAACAGCAGCGGACGCGTCGCGGTCACTTCCCGCGCGCTCTCACGTGGTCGTTCCGCTTACGAAACCGGCAACAGTAATTTGCCTATACTTTGGCTTCAACGACGGCAGGTAAACCTGATAAAGTGTGAGTGTACAAAGGACCTATCTTCATGAACTCCATAGCGTATATACTTCGAATAAACTACTATAATATTATGAGAAAAATAGGAGATCACGTCAATATATGAAACCTTCCTGATCCTATTTGCCGGCATGCTTTTGGGCCACGTCTCTCAGTTTCTTTGAGATATGGCTGAAGAACCCTTCAACGGCAAGCCGATCCCGTCCTCGAAGCCATACGAGGACCAGGGCAGGACCCTCATCATCCTGGACTATTGAGATGCGACATACAAGCAGGGGTGCTGATGTAGAGGTGGTGACTGCAGACGAAGCGAGCTTCCGACGGGCGGATCTCGACCACGTATTGGCGCTTGCAGTGACGATAAGTGGTATCCCCGGTTGGGTTGACGAGAGTGTGAGGCCGGCGATCCCAGAGAGAATAGTTGGTAGTGCTGTAGGTAGAGGTGTGTGAGTCAATGGTTGGCGGAGAGTTGACCGCGGTGGCATCAGATTGCGGAGCGTAGGGTTATTGAAACGGGAGAGATCCTACAACGTATTAAAATTACTGTGTACGGGAAATGCTATGAGATGTACATACATCTGGAAGGCGAATGCCGTCGAACGACCATACAATTGCCCACCGACGTGTTTGGCCTTGTACGAATTCTGTCAGACCGTAGTTGTCGATCTAGTGACCATATGTCAGGACTCGTATGACTGAGTTTCGTAAATATCGCACCGTATGCGAGCGCAACAGGGACACAACGTCTGACAGCGACGAAAGCTTCCCGACCATGGACGTGTACCAGCTATACCGTACTGTCACTTGGCGAGGAATAGCGTCCAGAAGGCGGCGCTTACCGGCAGCGAGTTTTCAGATCCATACTTTCACGAACCATTCTAGACACGAACTCTGACTCCCCTCCAGGTGTGATCATTTCCACTTCGGCGCCAGTGCATACCTTCATAGAACGTCAACCAAAGGACACGATTTTTTGACAAGACGCTTACTGCATTGGGTAGAAACTCCTTGGCCTCCGCAGAGCGCACAATGTCTTCCGCACTGCTGTAAAATGGGGGATTGCACATAGTGAAATCGCATCTACTGAACGATTAGTGGAGAGCTCAGTGAGGCGAGACATAGCTGCAAACCTTAGTGAATGGTCGGCGAATAAAGGGAAGAAAATGGGGCCATCTGGGGAAGCTTGCATCACAGTGATGCGATCTGCTAGATTGTTCTGTTGAATGTTGAGTTGCGCAGATTGCAAGGACAGTTGATCAACATCTAGTTATCATCGTTTGTACCCCATCTTTTGAACCATATATGCGAGACGCACCTGTGCCAATGAAATGCCAATTAGACGCCGTACGACATCCCAGCAATGGGTATATGGCCGATGCGCCAACTCCTCTAGACAGAAAGTATGACGTCGACCGCGCGAAAATGCACGTGAAAATACTCACATGTCAACGCCGTACACAGGAGCATCAGGAGAGCTCGAGGTAGCGTTCAGGATATCTTGGATCCAAAGAATATAATTCAGCCTGACAAGCTTATTAGTCTTTGACATACTCCTCACGACGAAGGAGCTGACCTATTCGGCACCTGCATAGAGAATCATGAATGACAGCTCATGCACAGAAAGAAAAAGGCGTACCGGTGGACATAGACGGTTTTCCGGAATACTGAGTGACAACTGGAAGTCACGATGGAGAATGGCCTCGGTAAGCCTTCTGCCTTGGACGCGGTAAGTAAGCCAATAGAAACGCGGAAATATGCGCAAACCTTTGCGCGCGTTCGTCTGAAAAATCAATAGTTACTTTCCCTGCAGCCGTTTTAACGAGACTTGATCACGAGAATGACAATTAGACACGCGCGTACGCGAGAAGGCAAACCCGATACTTACTGCTGCTGCAGAGGCGGATATGCATCGGCCAACACCGCGAAATCCGGCGGGTTTCGGTACGGATTACGTGGATGCATGATGAAATTGTGGTTTTCCCTTGAAGATGACGAAGGTAACTGTTAGTTCTGCCCAATCATAGCATCTAGTCCATTTCGTAGGAAAGAACCTTAGAACGCACAAGACGATTCGCCGTGAGCTCAGATTGTTCGACTTATGGAAGTCCGGGTCATGTCCAGGCTCCGTCCCATCCGCCACTGTCGGGTAAAGACGATTGCTAAGATCTGAGTGATGGGATAATGTTGCGATCACGGCAATTGGCGAAATTTCAAACTCCTAACTCTTAATGGTCTTTACCCTCTTAAGAGTTAGGAGTTTGAAATTTCGCTAATTGCCGTGATCGCAACATTATCCCATCACTCAGATCTTAGCAATCGTCTTTACCCGACAGCGGCGGATGGGACGGAGCCGAGAGCAAACAGGAATTGGAAAGTCCGGCCGTCCAATTGTCCAATTGTCCAGTCCGATTGTCCGATTGTCTAGTCATCCGGCCATCCGGGCGTGTATTGGTTGATCAGATCAATCGGCACCCACGCTGCAAGCACTGTGGGGTACAATTTTAGAGTATTATGTACTACAGAGGTTAAGCGGTCCTCGGGTTGCCACCACTCCTCGGGTCACACGCGATTTTCTCTTTCAAAACTGCCTGCGACCCTTCGGATTTTTTTCTGTTCTTCAGTGAGGTACTGTAAGTATGTTCTGCATAAATTATTTGTGCCCGCATCGTAGAGTTGGGAAAGAAATATATGGAAGCTAGCGCTGCAACGCGCAAAACCGAAATTTGTGGGGCTTGTGGATAACTTACCATGTGGTCTCACAACACGTTATTTTGTCAATATATTGGAGAGTACATAAACTACGCATTTCGTGTTTCTGCATTGCCGTGGATGCGAGCGGGACTCATGTATCCATGTATCGAGCGAGGAGTGAAGGCGTGATCTGCTCGGCGGGCTGGTCGTGTCACGTCACAGTCTCTCTATTTGGCTTATCGAGAGACAGATTGACAGATCTAATCAGACGATAAGCCTAATTAGGGCAACAGATTGCTGATCGACTGCGTGACGTGATGCAACCCGAGGAGTGGTTTTGGCCTGATAATGCATTTCTTCACTGATCCCTCTCTTTTGTCTTATGTTTGTGTCATGGCAACTTTAAAACTTAGCAGCATATTCTAGTTGTGCCATAGGTATATGATATCCAAAAAAAATTGCTATCGAAAGGATGTACGGGGCACTACACCAGCAACAAGATTTGGTCGCCCCGAGGACTGCTTAACCTCTGTAGTATAGTCACATAGTACATTAACAACAGATTGGGCTCGGTCTTGTACCCGCAGGTTCTCAAATAAGTAATGCAAGCACTGTGGTGCTTGCATCCACTTATCAAGGTCCTAGCAGATGTTCTCGAAGGGCCGTTAGGATTGAAAAATGCCTCATGCTCTCAGGTACGATGCCTTCACTAATGTGAGTGCAGTTTGCTTCGAGATGGTCAGAGCAACAGCATGGTGACCCCAAATTAAATGATTACAGATGAGTGCCTGAAAAGTGGCCAATAACGAGCATGGTGAGTCCATAGACAGTTGGAATGGATATGCACCCACCATAGTACCGGTGGCAGGCAGCGGCGGGAGAGAAATGATGGTGGGGCAAGGGGAGTGGGAAGAAGAAGGGGGGAAGGATGCCAACGTGCAGACGATGCAATGCAATCACATGACCATTGTTGAAGGTCATGATCGTACCCCTGCCTGATTACTACATCAGGAAAATGTAGAGGTGCTACATAGCTCTATCAGAGTTATATAGAGTTCCTAGGGCCATAGCATTGCCCTTTACTCCATAGCCTATATAGCCAAGGAGAGATGCTATATAGTCTTAGAAGAACCAGGGGTACGGGAGGTATCTAAAACGATACCGAGCAGTCAGGACTCAGTGATGGAAGAATTCACTG
>SFCI01000967.1:0-12889 GCA_004681135.1 Hericium alpestre | reverse complement strand
ATGGACGCCCTTGTGTTATGGATGAACTGCTCACTGCGCGGCGGAGTGCGGGCATTGGTGGAGAAAAGCCAGCGGGCGGGCCAGAAGGTGTTGGGGAGGGGGTAGAAGTAGCGCGGGTCGCAGTGGAGGGCGTAGGCGGGGGCATAGAGTTCGGTGGAGGGCGAGATGAGGCTGCGTGAGGCGTCGATGGGCCATTCAGTGCGAGTCAAAGATGAGGCCTGAGGGGGTATGGCTGACTTACTTCCCGGCGACGAGCCGCTCGCGGTCGACGACGACGCGGCGGGTGCCGCCTGATGGGACGGGAGGCTGCAGCCTCAGCGTCTCATTTCTATACGAAAGCGTTAGCTGTATGCGTGGAAGCTGGAGCGCACACAACGCACAGTCAGGCGGTCAAGAACGGCACGTTCGCCGCATTCTTCAGCTCGTCGAACGCGTCGCCTCCCCGGGCATATACGCCATCGATCTCGGCCTGGACCTCGCGCATATATTCGGGGTGCTGGAGCATGTAGTAGAAGAAGGCGGTGAGGACCGTCGTGCTCGTGTCTGAGCCCTCGACGATCGTGAACGCGCCATCGGCGACGACGTTGCCAAAGGAGGGCTTGGTTTTCTCGAGGTTTGCGTCGTCTGCCTGGGATTGCCGATCGTATTTTATATAATCTGGAGTGTGGCTTGGAGGATGGGGGGACATACTAGGTGGTGCCATAAATCCTTGACGGTCGATCCCTTCTTCAGGCGCGCGGTGGCAAATTGGATGCCCATTTTGCGGAGCTTGAGGAGGTCAGTGAAGAACCCTGGTATCAGGATGAAGAGTTTGGTGGCCCATGGCATGTGGCCCAGCACCGCGCCTGTGCTGAATCATAGACAGGCATGAGTCCATTGTTCACGCAGTATGCCGGATCCGACCCACCGGTTTGAGTTAAGTATCACGTCCCATATGCTGTGCTCGTCACTACCGGCTTTCATCAGCTCGTACCCGACACCTCCAAACCTGCGAGGCGTATTTTAGTTACTGACTATAGTGCAAGGACTTGGGAACTTACGCCATGTCACCCGTGAAGTCAAATCTAATTGTGAATTGGCGATGAGAAAATACACATGCCAAAGCTGACCTGGGAAATCTACTTACGAGGAATACCCCAGCCAAGTCGCAATATCCAGCGCACCACCCGTCGACACCTCTCCGAGTCTATCAACGAGCTGCGACACCCGCGCTCGAAGAATACCCTCATACTCCTTCAACGACTCGGGGTTCATGCCCCGCGTCCACAGCCTCCGGCGCGCGGCGTGTTCTTTCCCCTTGAGCACGAATAAGTTTCCCGGCGCATTAGGATCTTGCCGCGTGTCGTATGCTAGAAGATAGTACGGCAATCAGCGATCAGGAAGGGGCGGTGATAAGCACGGAGGCATCAAACTTACATTGGCCCTTGGGAAGGCCTGTCGTGCTGAGGACGAACGAGACAATGTCGACGTCGACGATGGAGAGCTTGTTGGGCGCTGAGATACCACTTTTTAGGACCATTTGAGGGTGTTGGTAGGAAGGACGTACCGACGCGGATGATGGGGCCGTAGCGATCGCGCAAGGCTTTGGTGACTGTATGTTGGTGGCCGTTCCAGAATTGCCAGGCACCCCAGAAGTCGGTCAGCGTCGCGATCGGCGGGCCAGGATACTTCGCGAGCGGATGCAGGGGCGAAAGACGGTATATAACAAGGGAAAGAGTTAAGGAGAGAAGATACGCCGCATAGGACGTGAAAATTGTTAAGAAAGATGGGGCGAAGGAGAGATTATGTAGAAGCAGTATCGTGGCAGAAGCGGCGAGCAAGACGGAAAGGACCTTCGTAGGGGCGACAGGTTCAAAGCGGTTCAGCCAGACATGCGTACACTTGAAAGATAGTTAGCGAATCGTCAATGTTCGAGGTAGATTTCTGCTCACCACTCCTAGCAGTGCGGAAGATAGGACCAGGAAGCCAATGTCGCTTGAGAGGCCCATTGTGATGGGGCGCCTTCGACAGAGCACTGTGGTTCAAGCGGACAGGATGAGCTGATATACTTATGGTAACGCCACGTACTTCGCGATTCATGCCGCCCAGTGGCATGGATGATTTTGGGGCTGTCTTCAAATATGATAGAAATGAACGCCTCATGCCGCAATCGGGAGGCACCATGATTCTGGGACGGAGGAGGCTGCAAGTGCGTGCCTGCGGCGCTCTGCGATGCGTGGTCCCGGACAGATAAAATAAAGAAAACCATAACGCTTTACGGGTACCTCGTGTGCCCGGGACTCCCTTTGTGCGGCGTCGCGCTGATTGGCTTGAGGAGCCTGAAACCTGCGGCAAATCGAAAGCTCCATCCACTATCGGCCTGCAAGTATGGTCAAGCAGGGTTAAGCCCGTTCATGGTGAGGCACAGATGGAGGACCTGCATGCACCGGTGTCTATTGCAAGGGAAGAAGCATCGGGCAACCGCATGCCATAATTGCTCCACACATGTTCTGCAACGGATTCCGGATTTAATCGATAGACTCGAGAACAGAAACATAAGCACGCACTCCTCTCGTGTGCCTTGAGATCTGAAGCGTCTCAAACGACACCGCCCACATGACAAGCGCAGACATGTGCATAGTTTGCCAGATGTATGCACCCATCGATGTGAGGAGGCCCTTCCATGAGCTATCATCCGCGTATCATGGAGTCGACTAGAATCCACATCTGATCAGGCCTTTGGGCTCGTCTAACGTGAATCAATACTTCTGTCAGGCCACGGCGATGGGGTTGCGACTCAGAGTTAGGCTCGACGCAAGCCCGCTCGGCCGCGAGCGACCTTCGACTGAAGGTGCTGCGGAGCTGCAAACCGGAGTTTAGAAGGCGGCTTGTTCCGAACCTAACTCAGTGACGTTGGCTGAAGATTTGGCATCGGCGTTAGCCGAAGCGGGCATCAATTTCTGCAACGCTGAGTTTTGGCGCCGAGAACCGGGTACGGTGCGTATTCATGGCCCCCGTTCAGGGTCCTGATCAACGTATAATGACAAGTGAGGTTCACGATGTCGTCAGATTTTGTATAAAATAGCAATTAACAAGGAGATACAATATTGCTGGTAAGGTATATGATGTTTGTGGGCATACATAAGTAATGATGATATTCGTAGGAAGAAGAGACATAAAACATATCCAAAGCACGTATCGGGAGATAAAAGATACATACCGTCAATGAGTTCAAATAGAACACAAGTCACGAACTGCAGGCATCACTTGCGACGGCAACAGACCAGCGACCTCCCACCCTCGACCGCCAGATTGCGCCCGCGACTGATCCATTCCCCTAGCAAGTCTACCACATGGAAGACGTCGGCATTGTTCCGTCAGACGCGTAGTCCTCTGCATCCTCGCCCCACGGATCCACATCACTGGGCATCCCCAACGAATCCGGAGAGTCGTAGAATGGGTCAGAACTCGCCTCAAGCACCCACTCCGAATCTCCATCACTGGAATGGGATGCCGGAAATACCACGCGGGCGGTAAAGACGTCCAACAAAGCCTCCAATTCAGGGAAAAGCGCATCAATGAACAAATCCGCCGCGCCGAAGTCGAGCACCTCGTTGAGTCCAATCTCAGCACTGCTCTCTTCCATGAGGTCCGTAAGGATATCCTGCCACCGAGTCAGGGGCGTCATGGCAGGGATGACAGTGCTAGTCGTCGATGAAGACTGATAAGAAGAAGGCGGGGATACGGAGGGAAAGCTTGCAACAAGATCCTGCGGGCTGAGGGTAGGGTTTATATGGGCTGGAAGATCCCATCCAAGGGTTGGGCCGAAGATGGGCTGTGAAGACATGGGGGGATCTGCGAACGAGTCGGGCGGCGGGAATAGAGATTGGTCAGGAGGTCTAGATAGGTCCGCAGAAATTAGTGTCACGCTCTGTACATTTCTCAGAAACACTGCTGCTCACGTCTGTACACCGGCTATCTGCCACCCATCTTCGTTCATATCTCCGGGAGCACCGCAGCTTGCTCCCGTCGCAGTTACGGCTTCGTGTTCATGTATAGGAATTTCAGGGAGATTTCCCGGCAGAACGTCGCCGAAGGGCACGGCATCCTGCGCGTAGCTAGACAGCGCGGCTGCAGGCGCGAAGGGTCGAGGAATCGGCTCAATCACAATGGTGCTCCGAGCCTGGAGTAAACCATGTTAGCTACGACGTGTCACGTCGAGATGGCGGAGAGGGTACTCACATGCCCCGCTTTCGTCTTCTTCCTCAATCGTGCGACGAGGTTGCCTCGCTCGACCTCCGGTGCTTTTCTCTTCCGGTTTCCCTGCGTGCTAGCTTGCTGGAGTGAAGGGCCCCCCGCATTGAGTGGCAGGGAACCCGTGGCCTGATTGATGCCCATGGCCGCGACGGCATTGGCTCTGTCACGAGCGCGCTGCCGATCCTCGACGTGGTCAGGGTTGAGAACCTTTCGAAGAAGAGAAGGCTCTAGTTTATGGGAGCGGTATATGGGGATAATGCACTGGGTATAGAAGGCGGCCAGAACAACATCGCGGCCGGCCCAAGGTTCGACATTTCCGTGGATGGAGGTGTAGGACAGAGCGGCATGCTCAACGGTCAGCAGTTCGAAGCGAAGAGGGCTGGGCCTAGCAGGAGAAGCCATCTTTGAGAATGTCGGAGCCATAAGAAGGTCCAAGCAGGAGGGGTGGCTGAGTTGGAAGAGAAATGGTATTGAGCGAGGTGCAAGTTGAACGCAGTGACGTCGTGTGCAAAATGTCAGAATGTTCAAGAAACGGTTAAACGCCGTGCCGGTCTCAAATAATGAAAATGAGAGCGTACGTTGCGCTTAGCGGAGTTCGGTCGATGCCAAAGGATAACACGCACAATCCCGATATTTCGCTCGAGGACAATGGGAGCGCGTACGTCACGCATATGTTGGGTTGCGAGACAATGGCTGGCTGCAATCTCGACATTGCTCTTGACAAATGTTGCTCTGGACAGACAGGTCTCGGCCACGCCTGCTTGCGTCGCTGTTCTCTAACACCTTCCTGCGCTCGCATGCGCCGCCCTTACTGTCGATGTAAGTGAGAATTATAACTACCTTCTCAGTGGCAGATGCCGATAGACCGTAGGCTTGACCCTTGGATAGAGTCTAAAGGACAATCTGCAACCGATCCCTTGGACGTATCCAGGAAATTCGTATCGCGCCTCGCCCCAAAGTGAACAGTCTATCCCCGCACTCAAGGCGAACGGGTTCGACTGCCGACTTAATGCATAGGACTGTAGTGCCAAGAGGCTGCTACCCACCCTGCAGCAGCTTCGATGTGCTGCACGCCGTCGCATGACAGTAGTCTTGGCTCAAGACCATGCCGACGCTGCAAAATCACCGAAAGTCAGTAAGTGCTTGACCCGTCTGACGACAGGATAGACCACCTGAGATGAACCCTTTATATATTATTCAGGCCACTGCGCTTTGACAGTACCCTATTGTCTCGTCATTGTCAATGCGGCTCGTCAATGCTACCTACACGATGCGGAGCGCGGGCGCCGACCAGGATACGTCCGAGACGCATTATCTCAAGTGTTTGAGGACCGAGCAGAAGGTGCTGCCCATCCTGAAGCAGTTTCGACGTGCTGCATGCCATGGCATGCCAGTAGCCTGGGCTCAAGACCACGCTGACGCTGCAAAATCATCGAAAGTCAGTAAGTGCTTGACCCATCTAACGGCAGAAGATACTACCTGCGATCCATCATTTGTATATCTACTAGGACCTTGTGTTTTGGCCGTGCCCTTTTGTCTCATCATTGTCAATGCAGCGGGTCAAAGCTACCTACATGATGTGGCCACTGGCCCGCCGGCGCTGACCGGGATACATCCAATACATGTTACCGTATGCATTTGCAGATCCAAGCATAGCGATCTGAGCTGATCGAGGGATATGATGCCTCGTAGATCGGCCAGAAGGGCTGGTGGACTCAAGTGGACGACAAAGTAGCAGTCGATGTGGACACGTCGCGGACTGGACTACACGCGCGGATCACGTTCCGACTCCGAGTCGAACTTCTTCTTCTCCGCCTTAATTTAGGAAGGAACGAGTACAGGGCTCACGACATCTCTCGGATAGCGACATCGTTCTTCGGGAAGATCATAGACATAGCCAACGTGAGCTGGTCATAGCAGGTCCAAGCGAGGAGACGGTAAGTGCATTCGTGGGATGAAGCACTGACACGTCTGTCGGCTGCGCTCCGCGTCTCTTTCTGCTACACGGATCTGACTTCATGTGCTCTCAGAGGGAAACTCAACCACTGTACAGCGATACGGTAGCAAAATGTCAACTGAGTTCCATGTCCGTGAAGCAGCAAACGAGCCAAGTCCAAGGGTGAAGCCCACTCCTAAGTCATCGTCTATCCCTGTGCCGTTCTCGTACACTCCAAGCAATGACGGCACAGATGAGAACCTCCTCATTCTGCTTCATGGGCTCGGTAAGTACTAGCTGTTCCAGGATCTGATACAGTTCCTGTACGTCTCCAGCAGGAGATACCCACGCGCCCTTCAGCAAACTCGGCAGATCGCTCAAACTGCCTCAGACGGCTACGCTAACTCTGCGAGCTCCAGAGCAGTATGTGCAAGTTCGTATCCAAGTGCACCAGGCTGCTGATCGACCATGACCTGGCACAGAATCCCGTACCTCTACGAAGAAGCCTATCAATGGTACGAATCCTTCGATCCTCTCGGCGAGTTCCTCCAACGTCCGAACCCAACGTCCGCACTCGACCTCCTTGCAAAGGTCCTCGACCACCTCACCAACGACTGCGCGTGGCCCGCACACCGCATCCACCTCTTCGGCTTCGCACAGGGCGGAACCGTGGCCGCGGAGACAGCCCTCCGATGGTGGCGCGAACGCTCCACTGCGCTGGGCTCCGTCGTCACCGTCACCGGCCCGCTGCTCTCCTATCCGACCTCCTCGAACCTCTGTCCAATGCCGATTCTAGTATTCCATCGCCCGCCGCCTGCAGAGTCTGCACTGCCGCGCGATGCGATGACGGCATTCAGGAAAGGGTTTTCGACGGCTTTGGAAGCTCAGAAGGCTGGAGAGGGGATGCCGCGCTCGAAGGAGGAATGGGAGCCGATTATGAAGTTTTGGAGCGAGCGTTTGGGAAGAAGGCAGGTGGAAGATTTGTACGAGGTGATGAGCGGTGCGAGTGCTGCATAATACGATCGGACGTCCATCAATAACTAGCGAAGACAGATGGAGTTGAACTCACCGCATCTATACAGCTAGACTAGACATTGCCAGGGCACCTCCAAATATACATATGTAAATCCAGCCCTTTCCTCGGACGAACCAAGTCGTTGAGGTATATTGAAACACTTTATGGTACAATGAGTTGGTTGGACAAACTAAAGAAACAGAGGCAATCACTCACGCTCATATCAACATAAAGGAGACCGGCGGCTTGAAGCCGCAACCAAGAAGTGAAAAAGGAACGAGCTTAGTTACTTCCTGACGCATCCCCAGTGATGTTGAGTTGCTTGGCCAATGGCTCATCCGGGCTCGATTCGTCCTCGGACTCAATGTCCCGCTCGTCGGGCTCAAGTCGTCTGCGAGATCTACGCTTCCTGTACGGACCTCTCTTGCCTATCAGGAAGGGATAAGATTAAACCTGGAATAAGGGCATAGCAGCTCACGATATACGCACGTTTAGGAGGGGCATTGCCGGGTCGCCCTGTTGGAAAGCTGAGAAAGCTAGTGCGGTGGAGCTCGACAGCATCAGCCAGACGTCGCTTGGACGAAGAGATCGCCGTAGCTCGATCTGAATCTGAAGGAAAACTCAGGGAACGATAATCGAATACGAGGTCATGGGCACAAACAGGGAAGACTCGCAGGGCCGTATATTGCTTCCAGGCGTTGTTGTGCATTTTTAATGGCTCTAAAATCGACGCAAACGGGGTGAACAAAATATAAATAGGATACAGGACATGTACTAACTTGTCGTTCATAAGACCCGAAGCACTGACCACGTCGAGTATATTCTCCCATCCAATCGGCTTCAACCTGTTGCGCATGCTATCCTCCACGAGAGGCGTATGGAGTGCGATGGCAGACAATGAATGCTCAAGACGAAGAGACGATGCATCGGTGATTGCCTTCAACGCGACCGGTGGTAAGGAGTCCTCTGGTTCGACGTCGCGATCTAACGGTCGAAAAAGGCTCCGCGATGATAGTTCGTCAGACACAGACAAAACCGGAGCTTCTGGAGATGAAGGTACAGGAGAGTCGGCATACAGGCTCCGTGCCTGCTCAACAAGTAGCCTGATCTCGTCCTCAAAGCTCCATTCCGGCACATGCACATCACCGGCCAGAAGCGGCCATCTCGTCCACGTATCGCGTTCAGGCTTCGCAGGTCCCTTCTCATTGTCACGTTCATGGCTTGCTATGCTCGGAGAGGGTTCCAAAGAGCGCGTCGCAGCGTCCGTTGGTGGTATCTCAGACACCGCCCGTTCATTGTCGACTGGCTCGTCGGCGACGTTGGATGCAGAGGCGCGAAAGCTGGTGGTTGTGAGATGGGGCACTACATCGAGAGTCTTGGTCGTACGCAGGGCGCGAAGGAGAGAAGCATAGTCGGAGAGCTCGGAATGCAGCGCAGTGGGAACAAGCTTTCGTTTCTTGCTCATCGTGGGCGGCGACGTCCAAAATGCTGACGAAATGCAAATTTCGCGTCGTGTGCCAGGCGCGTCTGTGGCGTGGGATAATTGCTTACGCAAGCTACTGTACAGTTGCAACGCGCCTCATTACGCCAGGCCAAAGCCCCCGACGGACCTCAGCACTCTCCGTATCACACCATGTATGTAGCCCCGTTCTCCCGTTACGTTGCGCTACTGATATGAGTTTTCTTCAGCATGAGAGAGAAGTGGAAGAAAAAGAGATCCCGCAGGCTCAGGCGCAAACGCCGAAAGATGAGGGCTCGTTCCAGTATGTTGTCGTCTTGTGTACGCCACAGTCCAGTTCTAACGCTCCTTTCCAGAATAAATGCCCGTAGGGCTGTCGAGTTTGCGTCATAGCTCGTCTTCACGATAGCGAGCTCGCTCGTGCTTGCTTGACGACTAATGTCGCATGGCGCCTCGCTCGTGGAGGTCGCGCTCTCTCCAACTATCAAGCCGCGTTGGGGTGGTCTTCCAGGTCATTAAGCTACAATGCAATGTTGTATCAGATGAACCAAATGTTACATTGTATCCATGTTCTGTGGCGTGTGCAGCTAGTTTTCGTGGCAAAGACCAGGTAGGGGTGCCGCGGCGAAGGGCCTGTTGTCGGTGCGTCCCATGACGTTGCGCTGCGTAGCACCGTCAGTTCTCCGCAAGGGTGAATGATGCACATGGGGTGAGGCAGATGTAGGTCATCGATCACTGTCAGATCCGAGATTCATGTGGGTCTTCTCGTCGCTCATTAGACGGCAGCGTATGTACGTCTTCATTCAGATGTGTAACATGCTTTCGTCGCGTGGTGCAAATGTTCCTTTGAAATAGTCATCGAACGTCGCAGAGATGCCTACGCCTTCGCGAAAACAACCATGGTGCATTCACGCATCCTGTCGCTGCCGTCTGAGCTCATGCTCCGGATCTTCAAACACGCTGATTGCATGTCAATGTTGCGTTGCCAACAAGTGCGCATGTCTGTCCAATATTCGAGAAATGACTGACAGCAACGACGTACGTAGGTTTGCCGAGCCTGGTATCTGCTTATGCAGGACAACGAACTTCAATATGAATCAGAGCTCAAGCTACAGGATGTCTACGATAACTGTCCTGGAACGCTCAGCATCGCGGAACGATTCCGGCTGCTTCGACATCTATCAACGACGTGGGACCTGGAGCCGGACTGTCTGAAGGCTTTGATCTCGCTGCCCCTGCCCGTATTAGACTACAGCATGCACCGCTTCTATATGAGAACCAGGGGGAATACATTAACCTATCGCAGTGCACCACTCCCTAAAGTCTCCTTAATCCACCTTCGGACGTCTTCAGATCAAGAGCCGTGGACGCTGCTGGAGTATGAAGATGGGTATAACCCACCAGGACGTAGCGGTGTGGGGCGAAGCCAAAGACTAGTCAGTCCATTCCTTGTGTTGTACACATAAATTCACGTTTATTGACAGTTGTTGGACAGCTGCTACCGCATCTCTATCAGGTCTCTGACGATGGAAGTCGCGCATCCTCTAGCCACAAATGCCGAACTTTGTCTGTCTATTCCTGATGCTAACTCGGACATCAGGGTGGCCAATATACAGCTCAATGGCGATCTCGTGGCTGTAACCATGGTGAAGCCGGAAGTGGCATATATGGTTTGGAATTGGAAGAGTGGTGTTCAGCTGGTAAGTGGTTGCCATTCCCGCTTTCATTCTACCTCTGCAGTTCTGACATACGTACGATTCGGTGCTATTATCGACCGGGAGACCGGTTCAACTGGGCCACTTTGCTGGATCACTGCCGATATGGTTTGCTTATCTCTGGTGACGGGGATGCAAGAACCGAAGGTCGACTGACGCTCCTGGATTTCGGAAGAAACCCTCTGCACTCCTTATCCCCGACTGACCAGTCGCAGTCGAACACCGTTTTCTTGCTTCCAACACCTTGCACTTACACATACATTCAATTGTTTTTTTATTGCCGCCCAGCAGTGGTCTGCCGTCGACTGCTCGTGCGAACTCTTCCCCTTTCATCCATCACTAAATCAATTACTATCTATCCTACTCTCCGGCGTCTCCAGACGAGGTCCTATCCTATAGACGTTGACCTCAGGCTCATCGTTCGTGTCTCCAGTTTGATCGCGAAATCCAAGCAGGCCACGGTGAATCGCGAGATTCCTTGGAGCGATTGGCAGGACTGTGTTGTGTACGTCAAGATCTTGGAGTACAGACGCACGTACGACGTAACTCGTCCACTGGTCGGCCAGCGTTTCGTGTTACCCCACGCATGCCCGAAGCACGAAGGTGGTCCGCTGACGATTACCATGATGGACTTCAACCTGCTACGTGTCGCTCGGGCCGCATCAAAGGGTCTTCGTCCCGGCGAAACCATAGAATATTCTTCCTCTGTACCTGCTGGCGAGTGGTGCGACGAAGAACTCGTTATCAAGCATCCGTATCTCCTGAGGGAAGTAGAGGTTCCCCGTGGAATAGCACTTCCTCAGAGCGAAGAGGAGGACGTCAATATTGTCGCTACTGAGAGTGGCCTGGTAATATTGGATGAGGTACGAGTTCAATGTGCAGCACGGAATCGCTCTTTAACAAATTTTCTCAGGATGATGAAATGCGTGAGGTGCATTTCTGGCCTTTCGGTCGAGGCGGGGCGGCTTGAGTCCAGGAACACGATGTCGGGCCTGAATAATGTCACCGTTACAGTGATATCTCTTTGCACGCAATAACAGGAATGCTTCACTGGTATAAACGCGTTCGTTTTCGTTTGAATGTCTTCTTCTTGATGATAAGTTCGAGCCAATCCACTCTTGCTAGTTATTGATGGACGTTCGATAGTATCATGCAGCGCTCGCACCGCTCATCACCTCGTACAAACCTTCCATCTGCCTTCTCCCCAGATGCTCACTCCAAATCTTCATGATGGGTTCCCATTCGTCCTTCGAGCGTGGCATCCCCTCCCCAGCCTTCCGCACCTCTACAACCGTCGAGAACCCTTTCTTGAACGCCGTCATCGCTTCGCGCGGCAGCGCAGACTCAGCAGATGGTGGATGATGGAACACCAGAATCGATGTTGGACAGAGCTTCGATGGGGTCGGATAGGAGAGCAGCGGGCCTATGACAGTGACGACGGAGCCCAGCGCCGTGGAGCGTTCGAGCCACCATTGGAGGGCTGTCTCTGCGGCCACGGTTCCGCCCTGTACGAAGCCGAAGAGGTGTATATGGTGTGCGAGCCACGCGCAGTCGTTGACGAGGTGATCGAGGACTTTCGAGAGGAGATCGAGCGCGGGCGTTGGGTTCGGATGTTGGAGGAATTCGCCAAGGGGATCGAAGGATTCGTATCATTGATAGGCTTCTTCGTAAAAATAAGGGATTCTGTGCCAGATCATAGTTGATCAGCAGGGTGCACTTGAGTACGAACTTTTACATACTGCTCTGGAGCTCGTAGGGCTAGCGTAGCAGTCTGGGGCAGTTTAAACGATCTGCCGAGTTTGCTGAAGAGGATATGGGTGTCTCCATGCGTAACACATATAGGGCTATATCAGACAGCTTGGCAGATAGGACTTACCAAGCCCATGAAGCAGAATTAGGAGGTTCTCATCTGTGCCGTCATTGCTTAGAGTGTACGAGAACGGCACAGGGATGGAAGAGGACTTAGGAGCAAGCTTCACCCTTGGACTTGGCTCGTTGGCTGCTTCACGGAGATGGAACTCAGTTGCCATTTTTTGCTATCATATCGCTGTACGATGGTTGTTTCGCTCTGAGAGCACAGGAAGTCAGAGCCGTGTGGCAAAAAGAGACGCGGAAATGGAGCGCAGCCGGCAGACGTGTCAGTTCTTCATCTGAACGAACTTACCGTTTCGCTTCTGCTATGAAACTGGCTCACGTTCTATAATGTTCCTGAAGAATGTTGTCGCTATCCGAGAGATGTCGTGAGCCCTGTACTCGTTCCTTTTTAAATTGAGGCGGAGAAGAAGAAGTTCGACTCGGAGTCGGAACGTGATCCGCAAGCAGAAGCGCGTGTAATCGCGTCCGCGACGTGTCCACATCGACTGCTACTTTGTCGTCCACCTGAGTCCACCAGCCCTTCAGGCCGTTCTACGAGGCATCATATCCCTCGATCAGTTCAGATCGCTATGCTTGGATCTGCAAATGCATACGGTAACATGTATTGGATGTATCCCGGTCAGCGCTGGCGGGCCAGTGGCCACATCATGTAG
>SFCI01000966.1:0-12894 GCA_004681135.1 Hericium alpestre | reverse complement strand
GAGCTGTGGGCAGTGCTGCGTAAGCAGGTCGCGGTCGGCAAATTTAGCACCAGTTGGCGGCATAGTCAGAGGCCCTTCATGTACGTCAATATGCACGGTGCGCAGCTGCGCACCGTGCACCTTGAGGAAGTGTGCCCAGGAGGTGGTGCAGGATTGGGCAGCGGTGAGGCGCAGGATTACTTGCGTGACACGGGGGAAAGACGGCTGGGAGGTGTGGTGCAGTGTGAGACAGGACGAGTCGGTGCCATCTAGCATGAGCGTGGTGACGTTCGCATGTGTGACTTCGGGCATGCCGATTGAGCAGTCGAGGAGAGTGCCGCCACCGGTGATGGTCTGCAGATGCGGGAAGCTGTGTAGGAAGATGCGGCGGATGTAGGGGTTGACGAGCATGCCCGCATCTCCGTCGAAGGAAATCCTGCGAAGTGACGTTTTGCATGATTCCATGAGGGCCATGACTAGGTAATCTCGGTAAGGGACCCGCGACAAGTCGCGCACCATGGCCCTAGAGAGTCGGTTGATCCCAGACAGAATCTCGAGATTGGGTAGCAAACGGATGATCTCGAGCAACGCATTCCAGAAGGCGTAAGACGCGGTGTTGGAGGCATCGTTTGTGTTGAAGGACAACATCAAGTGGCGGACCCGAGAGTTGAGGCTGACGGCCCCATTCGGCGACGCTTGAGCTTGCTCTTGTGAAGCCCGCAGTGTTGACTGGATGGCGGCTGCTTGGTTGTGGTTCTCGATGAAGATGAATCGATAGAGGAGGGGAAGTGCCACATCGTGCCACGTCTTGCAAGTGAGTATTACGCAGTAGATCGTGTGTAAGGATAATTTCACTGCAGCTCGTGAGGGACAAAGGGTCAAGGGCATTGATACCCCCGACTCGAACGGATCGGGGATCTCTGTGTCCAAGCTACCTGGAATAAATGTAGCCTCTTCGAAGATTTGCGACCACAGTTCCGTCGGAAAATTGGTTTGAGGCGTCGCTCTAAATGACCACGATTCCATTGGGAGACGGGCCTGGGACGTTGCACCAAATTGAAATACTTCCATGAATGCCAGATATCCAGAAACCAGAGCCACCTGATAAGATATGACTACTGGATGTCTTCAAGAAATTATATGCAAAGATATGTTTTCTTCGGTATTCCAGGGAAGCCTTGAAAACAGCACCGTTCGTGCCACGCACTGGTAATTAGCAAAGAAAGGTCCCATCCAGAATGTGGAGGACGACTCTACCTAACGTTATGCCCTTTGATCACAAGTTTTCACGCAGGAGTGCTGGACTTTGAAGATGAATGATAGAGAGAAAGGTCAAAGGCATGACGTCCGATCGTTACAGTAGGTTCAGACGCCTCCCGAATCTTACGCATTACGTCTCGGCGGCAACGAGCGGCGAGCGTCCAATGGCGTATTCTGAATCATTGGAGCAATCGGGCATTTAAAGATCTTGACAACACGACAGCATTTCTTTCGTAACGAGAGTACGAAGCCATGATACACGATATAAACTAAATCCATGCCAACAAATATTGCGAGGTCCATACAAGAAAAGTCACAGGTAAATCAAGACACAAAAGTAGTAGGCGGTAGGCGGGTGGAGCATGCAAGCGACACAAACAAACTGAGAGCCAACTAGCGGTCAGAATGTGGCACGTCTGCGAGGGGAAAAAGAGCGCACTGGAAAGAAAATGCGATGATCACGACATTGCATCGTAATACCATTTCGGCCCTTTCTCGATCTTCAACTCTCTCTTGATGATCTCGACGACCTCCTTCTCGTCCTCCTCTTCGAGCTGCTCCTCATACCAATTATAATTTGAGTGCAACGCAACAGCCCAATCGTGCTTCACATCACAGGGCATGATGAGCGTCAAACCGTACGTGTCGCAGAGTTCACAGAGGCGGTTCATGCCCCGTTTGAGAGTGATGGAGAGACATATGGTGTATTTGGAATGCGGACCATCGACGACTGGGATGTTGTGGCGAGCATTGAAGTCGAGCATCTGATCCGTGCTGAAGGGAAGAGCGAAGTATAGCAAAGGCGGGCATGAATACGGGTTGTCGGGGAAGGTGAGAAGCTTCTTAGGGAGCTTCGACATCGGCCTGCGGTCTTTAAAGCAAAACTTGCGGTACTGAGACGGGCCATTGAGAAATGTCTGAAACAAAGGCAAAAATACTCACCTTGTGTCGCGCAGCACGCGCACGGTCCGTGATCTTCCAGCCCTTGACACCGTCCGGAATCCTGTTGCCATTTGGATCCAGCTCGTACTCGTTTAGAAATTCTGGAATTTCTGGAGTGTCGGAGCGGGAACCGTGAGGATGGGACGGCATATCGCCCGAGAAAGAAGAGGCGCCTGAGGGAGGAATAGCGACTGAGGGTGGCATAGCGTCTGAGGATGATACCGCGGGGGAGTAAGTGGAAGAGAGAGAGCAGGAGGCCGTGACATTATAAGCCCTCAACGCGGTCACGTGTAGCTATTGTCTATAGCCTCGTGGCACCGGCGCGTTGCCGCCGTTGCCGCACACGAGCGCTCGTAGCGCTTTGACTCGGATCACCTCGACCAAGCTTCGTGAGTTATTTCATTGTTCCTGTTGCCTCAGGCTCGTGTCGCATTTTCATTTCTTTTCAAAGCGTACTCGGCAGTCTCTCACAATGACGTCCACAACATGTCGAAGCTCAGGAACCATAGACCGCAATGACCGCAATGACCGCAATGACCACTCAGAGCCCCTCTGCGCCTCTGCGTGATGCAAAGCGTAGAACAATAGATAAAGCTTCGTATAAAGTCCAGGAGAGACTCGCTTGCTTTTATCCAGAATTTGTCTCTTCGTCCTCCCCTCCCCCCCGGGTTTCTCTCATTCCCCATCGAGAATGTCTAATGACGATACATACGAATTGTTGTTTCGTGACCCAGAGGTGAGGCATTCTCTGCACACAGCTAAGCATTCTCTGATCCATGACTATCAAATTCTCCAGTATATCGTTCTTAAGTCCTCCCACTGTTTCGAAAAACTCTGCAATCTCTTGGACTATGGTGCTGCGCACTTCCCTTTGGAATCATATTCATATGGGGCCTCAAGTTGGATGCTCACCCTGTACAGTGCTGTCTGTCAGCCCGCCGACCCGAGCGGTTCTTTAGGCGCTCATCCGCAACTGCTTTTTGAAGACGTCGATCCATTCAAGCACAGCTTCAAAGCACACAAACGCCGCAGTCCTGATCTCGGAGCGGTTATCAGCCATTTGCAAGAGGCGAGACGCGATTCCGTGCTGTACAAAGAACCATCCCTTCTCTTCTGGTGGGAAATCAAGGCCCTCAAAAGAAACACTCCTTGGCTCTCTGAGCCTGCGGATGTCAGAGTAGCCATGACCCTGCATCTACCGCAAGTCATCGAGCAGGCGCAGTTCGCCATGAAGCATTATGTGCAGCAACAGGTGTTCTACGGCTTTCTGATCATTGGTGGCTCGTTTTCTCTCTGGAAATTTACTCGCCCTTCGAACTCCGCCAATTATGGTCAGCCTGCAGTTTCTGCGTCCGGAAAGCGACAGCGGATACCAAGCCATGACAGTATGGATTCCTGTAGTTTCACAAGACCACTAATTCTGAGATTTTATTGTCTTAGGTTTTGATTCCGGCGTCAAGCTAACGCAAGAAACTATACATTACTGCGAGCTGATAGTGGATCGAAATCGCAAGAACTTTTCTCCGCAGTTTTTATATGCAATGGCTCTGGTGAAAGGAGAACACGACATCATTCAACAGCCCTCCTTCTTTGATCCCCTGCCTGGTGACTACTCCGCAGATCCTTTTTCACTGGTACGTTTTTGGATTCTCACGCCTTTCTCCCGATCCTGACATACTACACTAGGCTGATGCAGAAGCAGACGTCCAAAAGGCAAAGGAGATAGCCAAACAGGCCGCAGCTGAGGAAGCACTTTCCTCAAACGATGAGGACGCAAAGCCACCCCGCCGCGGGGGGAAGAGACGAAGGATCAAATACGACGATCGGAGTTTCCAGCGGGCCGGAGTACGCAGTATGCGGGATACCTCTCCATGCCAGACGCGCAGCCGCTCCAACTCCTCTCTGTCTGCCGAGCCGGGGTTTTCCATCCGACCGACTGACGAGACAGATGACGACGACGACGACGACGACGCAGACAACAATGATCGCAATGATGACGACGACGACGATATGGGGGTCGGACAGATATTCCCCGTCTTCTCAGATGACGAAGACGAGGCCGAGACTTCGTCAAACGGCATATCGCCGTACGACATTCTTCGTGGATCGGAGTACAATTCGGAATTTGGCCTTGGCATGCAGGACTCCCTTCTCTATACCACCTCCGACGCCTCATCTAGTGGCGCGTCACAGTACGATGGTCCTTTTGATTCGGAGTATGCCTCGGACGAGGAGCTTGACGAGGAGTCCGAGGACGCTTCGCCCAACCCACCCCCGCCTGTTTTGCCTCCTGGTTCTTCTTAGGTCTCGACTGCTCTCGTTTTGCGACGATATATGTTTTTGGGGTATCATGTACTTGCTTAGTATGCCTTATTATTACGATCTGTCGCAATATGATCATGCGCCGGGGATGGCGTATCTTCACGCGTGCGGTTGAGAGCCTCCGACTAATATACTGTTGGCGCGGTCGCGTTCTGATGAGACACCGAATGTCTTTTCCCGTTGAGCCTGGATCATTGCGAGTCAAGCAATGAGGACTGGGAGCGAAGTTTCACACCAGAGAAAGAGGATGACGGTCTCTTATAGTGTGTTGACTAGCGATGATGAATCGGAGCCGTGCGTAACATTCACAAATAAATACTGTTCCGATCTGCGTCCTCTCACTCCTAGCGGTCGTAACATCGCGCTCGACATTCTTAAGAGTGTCAACACTCCCGTCCTAGACCCGCTACGTTCCTGTGGATAGCGGCTATTCACCATCCTCCTAAAGATTGTTTATGAAACGAGGCAAAGCATTGCGAAGGCACGTGAGGAGCCCCTCCGACTTCCAATATGTGAAACTGTCATTATCTACTGCAGAGAGCAATTCAGAATTTGGCGTCTGCGAGTGAAGAAGGACGCACGTGGAGGTACACGCAGTGATCACATTATTGCATCGTAGTACCATTTCGGCCCTCTCTCGATCTTCAGCTCTTTCTTGATGATCTCGACAACCTCCTTCTCGTCCTCCTCTACGAGTTCCTCCTTATACCAATTATAATTCGAGTGCAACGCGACAGCCCATTCATGCTTCACATCACAGGGTATGATGAGCGTCAACCTGTACGTGTCGCAGAGTTTGCATAGGTGGTTGACGCATCGTTTGAGAGCGATGGAGAGAAGTATGTGGTATTTGGAATGCGGACCATCCTCGAGTGGGATGTTGTGGCGAGCATTGAAGTCGAGCATCTGATCCGTGCTGAAGGGAAGAGCGAAGTGGATCAAAGGCGGGCAAAAGTACGGATTGTCGGGGAAGGTGAGAAGCTTCCTAGGGAGCTTCGACATCGGCTTGCGGTCTTTTAAGCAAGCCTTGCGGTACTGACACGCATCGTCTAGAAATGTCTGAAGCAGAGGCAGAAACACTCACCTTGAGTCGTGCAGCGCGCCCGCGATCCGTGATCTTCCAGCCCTTGACCCCGTCCGGAATCTTGTTGCCATTTGAATCGAGTTCGTACTCGTTTAAATATTCAGGAATTTCAGGTGTATCGGAGGGGGGAGGATAGGACGGCATATCGCCTGAGGAAGGCATGACACCTGAGGGAGGAACAGCGTCTGGAGATGGCATAGCGTCTGAAGATGACATCGCGAGGAGCAGGCGAGAGAAAGACTGGAAAGAGTGATAAAGGAAAGGAAGATTATAAGTGTTTGACGCGGTCACGTCATGACGAGACACCCATTGTTCTCTCGGCTAAGCAAACTCCCCCAGCCAAAGCAAACTCGCTGATCAGTTCATTGTAGGCCTTTTGCAGTACATTCAATATTGATGAGTTCAAATCGGGAACAATGCTCACGAATAAATACTATTGTTCTCATGAGGAAATAAATAGCCTTGACCGGTCTGCCGTCCTCTACCTTATAGTGGCGGTAACGTCGCGTTCGACGACATTCCTCAAATTATTAACACTCCTATCCTGGACCTGCTGCATGCCCGTGGCAAAAGGATGCTCGCCGCCGTTCTAGAGATCGCGTATGAGGCTCAATGAGATCAAGCATTGCGACGGCACCTACCGAGCTCCTCCTTCTCCGATACGGGCGACTTTCATCTTTCACTGCGGAGAGCAACATTCCCCTTTCCGAGAACTGGCTGAGCCTCACGAACGCCCTTGATCTGGTCCTGCTCGATTGAAACTCGGGCATCCGACATTCCGTCCTCAGCCACTATGGTTCCTTCACCGTGTTCTACATCCGGAGCAGGAGTCGTGGTCAGCGCAGGCGGACGGCGAGACCCGAACAGCCAGTCGGGCACATCGGGACCACGCAGGGTGAGCGTGCGCGTGCGAGAGAGCGAAAGCATGCGGGAGCCGACTTCACGGCTCAAGGAGAAGAAGGGGATAGACAGGCCGTCTGTGCGTGGGCGACGGTGAGTACAGCGTGCTAAGGTGAAGGGTAGGTGCGTACGGATGATGATCGAGCACAGGACAATGAAGGCAACGATGGGCTGGAGCGTGGCTGCCAGGAGTTGCTGTTGGTTTTGAGGCGGGTCCTCAGGCGTCTCAAGGCGGCTAATGGCGAGGGTGGATATGAACACGGCGCCCACGCCCATCTTCAAAAACGTTAGCTTTACGATATCATATATAGCCTGAGGATGAATGTACAGGACCTGCGTATAGCGTGAAAGCGTGAGCATTGACATTCGAGAAAAGCGGAATAGACTGACGGCGTACCGAAGTGCCCAGAGAAAAAAGCCTCCCTCCAGTTGCGGATTTCCGGGATCCACTTGTAGAGCAACATAAGCGGCGGAATGCGCCGGAAGGCAAGGATCAACAAGAATAGGACGATGAGTCTCCACGGTGAGATGCCGAGTTCTTGAGCGTTGAAGAGCTCGAACGGAAACCAGGCTCCGATGTAGATGAAACAAGCGCTGTTGAGTACGAAATCTACGACTGAGGAGAATACCTCTTCTTCTACATGTGTATTGAAATGTCCGTCCCAGGATATCGCGCAGCCTACATTATCCACGAAGACGTCAAGAAGCCTACACGATATGGCAGACCATAGCGCGCATACCTGCGGCGAAAGCGGCGAGGAGATCATCGCTTCCAATCGTGCTAGTGACACCAATGGTGAAGACAGCTAACGCAAGGTACTGGGCCACATAAGACTGGCGATCGATGAATCCTTGCTGTTGCGTGAATCTCATTATTCGTGAAAACGTGTAGCCTGCGAGCCAAATTCATGTGAGAAAGTGAAGAGTCAGAATAGCGCCCGAGATACCAAGGACGGCGCCGAGTATGACCCCAAGAACGACCTGGTCTATGTCGGACATCAATGAATATCGGCTGGGTGAAATGGGCACGGAAGAGCAATACATAGCCATCCGATAAGAAACCATTTGCCTATCGCTGCTCGTCGCGAGGTTTCCGTGGTGAGGTATATAGAGATGCTCAAGAAGGGATATGCCATGCCGTCGTTGGCAGCGGCTTCTGCTGCAAGAAGGTGCCGGAGACTGGGTGGTACGTTTTTCACAGCAAAGTGTCCGCCTATAATGACCAGTGTTAGATTCAATTTAGTCTCGGTGGGCATAGCTTCGTACCAACAATAGCAGCACAGATGACAGGATCGGTTGGTGTCAGGCATGCGGCGATAGCGAGTCCAGAGATGAAGGACAGGTTAGGAAACAGCGCATATATGAAACCTAGCAGAAGACGGAACTGCCTTATTGCGAGCTGTGTCAGAGAAGAGGGACAAGAACGTTACCAGCACAAATGACCCAGCCCAATGCCATGGTAGGCACGATCATGATGAGCAAACTCTTGACGTGCTTCCCCATGTATGCCCGCGGCAGCTCGACACCGATGGCGAAGAGGCCGGTGGCAAGTACGACGCGCATCACCTCAAGCGTCAGTTTGTCGCTCTCAGTAGTCCATGATCGGGGATCAAATATGTTGGCGCAGTGGGGACCCATGAGGATGCCAAAGCCAGTGCCGAGGACAACTTCGTTCAGGTAGAGCTGAAAAAGTGTCAGAAAAAAAAAGCTGAYGTTTCTGGAACCTGGAAGGTGGATCTGACCTTCTCTCTCACTAGCAAAGACACCATGCTAAACTGCACAGTAACAGAAGCGTATTAATCACTCCACGAATACATGAGCATGAGGGATGAAGCTGAGCATACTCACTACTACGACGAAGCCTCCCAATACAATATATGCATAACTGGGGGTCGTCACCTGTAGCGACGCATCTGTGAATCAAATTTAATGATGAACAACATACGTACTTGTAGAAGTTGGTCAAGCATCCTTTCTGATCCAGTCGGAAGTGATGCCTCGATGATAAAGAGGATGGAATGTATTCGCGAGCCTTGAAACGTGAGACGACAAGCTTCTGTCACTGCGAAATCGAGGTGGAGAGCACCAACGGGTCGTGACCCAGGCCTTTATGTATAGGTCGACTTACAAAGTTCAATTAATAAAACCTAGTGGACGAAGGGGCAGCCACATCACGCCGACAATGAGGAGTTACGCAAACGCTGGAATGGAAGCAGCCTGTTCAAGCCCCATGCTCAACCTGTCGCTTTTACGCGAGGCAACCTGCTGGTAGGATGCTGCACCGTTCCATTCGGGATTCCATCTCAGAGGGTGCGAAAACCCCCCAGTCTGGACATAGGACTATGACATCAAGCACACTTATCAGTCGGTGACACCTCATCGGGTGACTGAAGTTCGAGGACTTACTGTGATTAAAAACGGTGGCCAAGGATAGGCATCGTAGTTTCCTTTGGCAGATGATGCCCCTCTATGGAAGATTTCCGCCATCCTGGCTGAGACCTGATGGTGCAATGCAATACTCTGGATATCAAAGCAGTAGAGCAAGCTATCAAATAGAGCTTGATCTAAAATGTTATATCCCGAAACGACTCATTGCGGTCATTCTCGGATAATTGTCAGCTACTACATCACAAAGCAAAACGTACACACGCTCGAAAGATCGCCCATTGTCTACTTCTTCTCGCGCAAGCGCTCTGCGACCTCGGCCTGCCGCTGCTTCAAAGCCTCCACCTTCTCATCCTTCGAGGCATCGTACGTGACAGTGACCTGGTTGAAACTGCAGAGATTGTGAAAATCAATGAAAAAGCAGGATGAATAATCTGGGAATGCGGAGCATACGGATTTTCAGGCGACTTCTGGAACTGCTTGTACAGTAAATCCTACATAAACCACAGTCAGTCCATTGTGACATTGGAGAGTTTGTGGGTCGTGAAGTACCTTGTATTGTTGCAAGCGCAGCCCGGGGTGCTGGGATCGAATTGTTCAGCATTTGTCATACTGGACAGACATCGCGATGGTCTTACCTCTTTCCTGAGATTCGGTAGCTCGCGCTCTTGGTATGCTTCAAACGCTCCCTGAAGGTTTATGTTAATAAGGCGCAAGGCTTGGGCCAGACTGTAATGCAATCTTACCTTGAATCGTCGCTAATCGGGCAAGGCCGATGGTCAGAAGATAGCTTCAGCGAACGAAACAAACATGATCCATACCTCCGGATGTCTCTCGATCCCAGCAGCCTGGCTCCCGACGCTCGCCTTATCCATCTTCGCCGTAACCACATCGAGCAGATCCAGCGCATTATCGAGACCCGTCGCGGTGTAGCTCTCCACCTTGCCCTCACCCTCCTCCGGCACCTTCGCGCCGCCTGCAAAGTCGCCTCCAGCCGCGATTGCACCAGGACCCGCAGGTTTCGCCTTCGCTGCAGCCTTCTTCGCGCCCGCCTTGGGCGCGGCCTTCTTCACTGGCACCGAGGCCTCCTCCTCGGCGAGCAGGCGGGCATTCTCCTGCTTACGCGCCAGCTCGGCGCGCCGCTTCTCCTCCTTGTCCTCTTTGGCTTTCTTCGCACCTGCACCTGCAGACCATTGATCTGCCTCTTTACGCTCCTGGAGCAATTGTGAGCATTAGATGAAGACAGATGTAACCAGCGAAGGTACGCACCTTTGTGGCCTCCGCCTCTTGCTGCTTCTTAGCCTCGTTCTCTGCTTTCTTCGCTCGTCCGCCCTCCTTCTTTGCGTTGCCTCCTTTCGGCGCCATGATCAAGATGTATGCTTAAGAGCACAGAGGAAATGGGAGTGTTGTACAAGGAAAGGTCGTGGTGGTGGCGCGCACGCAAGCTTGCGAAGCTCAATGGAGTAAGCGATGAACTTTAATCTTATCAGATAATGCTCCGCCGGTGGCTGCGCCAAACGTCATATCGATCCGGAGATCTGATCAACATTTTGTGTCTTCGCAACATGCTTGCCTCGAGGCAGATGGCGCCCGCTTCGGCTTATGGCTCTGAAGCTGCGTCAAGCACCGCACGGATCAGACTGCTGAAGGTATATAACTAGCTGATGAGTCGAATCTGCCTTTCTTTGCTAATTACATCCACTTGCTCAGGATACCAAGATACCAAGGCTTGCGGCCCGACTTCACGACACTAACGCGCAGACATGGCGAGCATAGATAGATGGGCGGCAGGACATTCTTGTGAGCTCGCCACCGGGTGTTAACTATTCGTAGTTCTGACAAGGAAATGTGAGTAGATGGCCCTGTGCTTTCTCAGACGGACCTGTACATGCTGAATACCGACCTGGAGCTGCATCCCATCCTCACGCGGGGCGCTCCTGGCTTCAGTCTGGTTTTCGACCTTTGCACGGGTGCGCTATGAAGTTCTCTCCGTACCATTCACTCGCTGACCTTGTGCAGGGTCCACCGGCGGCTTCAACGAGCAGTTCGCGGATCGTGATCTGCCCTTCACGGCGAAGGACGAGCCTGCGACCTTGCCGCGCGTGCAAGAGATCATCATCATCACCGAGCACAGTCCGTGGTGCACGACTATCCGAAACGAGAACGGAGTCACCTTGGGTGACGTGTGCGACCGCATGTACAAGGAGTGAGCCCTTGCGATCTTCTCATCTTGGGCAATGCCTGACATCCGTGATCTCGGTCAGCTACACAGAGAACTTGATCACCGAAGCAGAGATCGCGTCGTGCTCCGGGAGAGTGCAGGAGAACATCAAGCGCGCCGCGCAGATCAACGTTCAGAGTGCATGGCCTGCCCAGCCGCAGTTCTACTCTCCCGCCCCGCCCACACCAGGCCGCTACCGGCGCGTCGGTACGTCTCGCGCTGCCTGAAGAATCTGGCGACCCTAACATCTTGAACTCCAGATTGGTTGCGCGACCGCCATTTCTTCGAGTCCGTGACGAAGGATGATGGATACGCCGTTTCCAGACTTGGCTTCAGGGCACCCAACATCTTCGTCATGAAGCTCGCGGCGTTCTAGATTGTTTTTCTGTTTTGTTATACCATTTTTATCTTGTCCGCTGTAGCGCTGCTTTCTCCGTTGTATCGACCATCCTGCGCGCCTTTTGGATTCGTCATGTAACCGCTTAATATCTCTCCTCGATATAACTTGATTGCTGGATACCGTCTGGATTCCTACGCACGAACCTTATGACACGCGGAGACGATCCGCAGTGTGATTAGATTCGCCACGATGAGGTTCGCCCCTCACCCACAGCGTTCAGCGTCAAAAGCCGACAATATGTTCCACTATCCCTCCTGTCTACATCAATCATCCTCTGCTCTCCTGCTGCGGAAACGTGTTTAGTACAGCACGGAGATCCTCGCTCCATGATTGCCGTACCTCCTCGATGCCTTTGTGCTTTTACGGGGCGCTATGCTATGTGCAACTCGTGTCCTAAGGTATGATCCGATGCTGTTCACCACAATCGATAATCTGCAATATTTCCATATTCAAATATCGCCCTTAGCACACTATGCGTCCACCAGACTTGTCCAGTCGCGAGAGAGTCGAGACGCAAATTGCGGTGCGCGCCGCGATTCAATTGAAACGCGACCCACGTGATGATCTCGGCACCATCATGTGATGGTTTTGCTACACGTGTTTCGACGACGCCCGCCTCGAGGTTCGGCGCTCAGCCTCGTCTGCAACGTTCAAAGTTATCTACCGTGCGCCCTTCAGATCTGGCTGTAAGTCGGAGGTCATTCCCGAGCTCACAGCTCATCAGGAGAATTAGCCAGTTTTGATAGGTGGGGTGATAATACCCTACACCCTACGGCCCACTTTGGTATCCGCACTGGTTCGTGCTGGGAAGTTTTCAAGGCGCTCGTGTATACATTTCTCGTGTCACTCTTTCGCTTGCTTTCTCTGACCTCGAGTTCCAGATCTCCTGCGTTTGCAGAGGACCGCGTGTTCAGCACCTGTCGCTCGCATCTAATCTATTGACTGTATCAGTGCTCTGAGAGGCCGAGGACGAGTCACCTCATATTTACGAGTCCGGATCCATTTTCTTCTCCTTTGGCTGTCTCAGGAAGCGCTCCAAAAAAGTACGCACTGATTGCTTTTCTCGCTCTCCTTTGTGTCTGTACTGACTCGCGCCAGAGAAATCTCGTATTTCAAACAACGATCCTAGGAAATGGAGTCAAATCCCACAACACCTTTTATCCCTCCTATGCCGGACCTGTATAATGGCCGTTCTCACCCAAACTCACCTGTTCGGCCCCCTGTCATCCCGTCGTCCCCAGCCAGTGCTCAAGGCGGTCCTCCCCCGCCCGGCTTCCCACCATATAACAGCGGCGGCTATGCGCCCGCGCCCGCGCTCCAACATCAGTTTCTCTCACCGTATGGCTCATCACCAGGCTACATCCCGTCACCCATGATGCCTGGGTCGTATTACATGCCCAA
>SFCI01000965.1:0-12910 GCA_004681135.1 Hericium alpestre | reverse complement strand
TTTATGGTGTCCATTGTTCTTTTCCCATTGTCGTCCCAGTACTTATAGGCTCCCTGTCGCTCGCCTATTTCCCTAGATTGTCCATTTCGTCTGTACCGTACTGTACCTCCAATACAGGTCACTGCGCTGCTTGTCGCTTTCTGCTCTCTCGCTCCCATCATCGCTGGTGACTTGGGTGGTTCTCTGCTGTCTACAACCGAGTCTTGACAAGCGGCACGGGTTGGGATCCGATAGCAAAACAGGAGGATCTTTGCCGGATCCCCCTCGCTGTGATCCGGAATGCCATCAAGGCGACATTCCAGACCTGGAGCGACAAGTACAAGAAGGCAGCGGACGACGAGGCTAAGCAACTCGCCAAGTCTCAGCTCCATCGTCGCCACGCAAGGAAGGCAGCGGTTTGTATTGCCAATTGCACGAAGTTGAGCTTTACTCACTTTGTTATTCCCTAGAAATGTGCTCGGTGGGAGAAGTATCGCCATACTGTCCCTGAGCTCGCTGGTCCTGATAACGACTACGTGTTCACGGCTGCATATGCGTCAACCGAGGAATCGGCGCCCGAGACCAACCCTGCCACCGTGGTGACCATGATGACCATGGCACCAGCTATCGATCCTGCCACGGAGGAGGAAGACGCCACACCAGCACCGGTTAGAAAGGTTGTGCTCTTGAAGCGGAAGAAGCACAATCAGAAGAAATTGACTGCTCGGCCGCCGACCTATCGTGTCAGAGAGGTGAGTCCAAACCATAAGGGTGAATAGCAACTTACCTAGGCACTGCAGCTCGAGGGTTCGCTGACGAAGCTGGATGTCAACGTCGCTGAGGGCGAGTCCCGAGACCTGAGTATACGTGGCGAACCACGGGAGAAAGGGCTCCCGAAGATTCGCAAGGCACAGAAAGGTAAACCAGCTGAGATACGCATCCCGCGCTCGAAGGTAGATCCCGAATGGCTGCTCGCGCATATGGAGTATGATAAGCCAAGGTTTTTTGCGCCGGAGAAGCTGGTTGTGCCGGAGAAGGTGGTTGCACCTGGAAAGGGGAAGGCAGTTGACAAGGGGAAAGGCCGGGAGGAAGAGGAGGAAGAGGAGGAGGAGGAGGAGGAGGGTATCGAGGGTCTCTATGTTTGAAGTTGTTATCTCATGTCGTGTCCATGAAATTGTCATCGTCCTCATTGTGAATTAAATCGGGTTCCTGACCCATCTTGAGAACACAGAGTACGATCAGCATCAGTGAAAATTGGTCAGGCAGAAGAAACATACGTGGTCAAGCGATATAACCACAGCAAGCGGTATATTTGCCGTAGTTATCTTTGCCAGGGCAAATTGCCCGGAGAATCTATCGAGCGAGACGATCTCAGGCGGCTCATACATGTCTGCGGACCACGTTGAGATCCCCAAATCCAGGGCACTAGATAAAAAGTGAAGATTATCGGCAGGTGGGTAGCAAGAGGAACAATGAAGCTACCGTATGTCCCAAGGCATCTGAGGAATATCTGGTGATGTTCCAAAGCGCTCCACAAAAGCAAAGGATGCTGATTTGGCAGGGAGAGTTAAATCTTGCTGTTGATGTACAACGTGCAAGATGCATTGGACGCGGACCGGAATGTGCCCGTCAATGAAAGCAAATGATGTCCCTTGGCTGCGATGAGATGTTACGGCACCCACATGCCTGCCACGCACCAATACATGGGAGAATGACTGGACCTTTGATGCAAAAAATGGCTCAGCATCTGTCCAGTCGCCGGCATCAGGAACGAGAGTGAGTTCGGGCGCCCAGAGATCGCAAAGATAGCGGTATACGGTGTCGTAGAGACCAAGCTCTTCTAGATTGATTCATGCACTCTGTGGAGGGAATTGAACGACGTCTCGAAATACGAGTCAGGAATCAATTTGTGATAGTCATGGGGCGCGCGTACCATCAGCATTGCCTGGTTGAGGCAGCAACATATCGAGAAGAGTCCCGCGCGTGCGCTCTTTCCCTCGGCCATCAATATAATCTTGAAGCCGCTTAAGGATCGCGAGGTCGTCTTCTGTCTTCATTGGGAGTGAGGTGAGGTTCTGAACCTGGTAATAAGCATGCGGTTAGGTCTCACCAGTAAGGTCTTTCAAATAAATACGAAATCACTCACGAGGTCATGCAACAATGTTCTCTTGACCCAGCTTCGCATGAGCGTCCCTTCGAGCTCACCGCCAAGGTGTCCATTTGTGAGAACCTTAACAAGCCGACCATTGTTGCGCTCGGGGCCAAAGAGCCACCATGCATACACCGGGCCATGGCGAAGGATAGGTGATGAACCGTGAACGAGGAAGTGCCCATAAGGCGTGAGATGGCAGTGCATACTCGCCCATTCCTGACAAGCCCTTGAATGACAGTCTCCTGCGCGTTGAACCTCATGAGGTGTAATGGACCGTGAGGTCCAGATACGGATGGACGTGCAGAGCTCCAGCATGTTGTCGTAGTGCCGGCGATAGTTACGATCCATCGTAAATGTTCGACTCTCGTCGAAGTCCTCAGCCACTGTGTCAGGCTGCTCACCTAGGTGTTCACGACGACGTCCATCAAGAAGATCTTCTGTGCGTGCATGTGCCTGGCCAGCTTTCGTCGATAGTCTTGGCTCTGGCGCATCTTCATCAGGAATGTCGCCATCAACTTGCCATGCCACATATAGCAGAACGGGGAGGATAGTCCCAACATTGCGCCATTGATCAGCCTTCGAGGCGCCTGAGATCTATAATAGTTTATGCTAATCGTTAGAGATCCTTGCTGGTGATTTGTTTACTCACTTTCTTGGCAACTCGGCCAATGGTCGAAGGCCACCATATTGAAGAGAGAAGCTCTTCAAACTTCTCCTGCGGTTTATCCTCTCGACTTCGAGGGAGCAGTAAGCCAGCTTTGACAAAAATATCCTGTACGAGATGCTTGATTTCGACTGCAAAGGTTAAGGGTCAAGATAATTTACCAGGAGACCTTGAGGATCAACTTACCGAGGAAGATAGCATGCATAAAGTCAATGGGGGAGTCTCTGGCAGGCATCCAGCCGGCAAGCAAGTCCAATACCGACCAGCGCACACCCCGCTTCTCGGCAATCTCTTCCTTCATGTCGGGATCAGCTTTGCGNGCACGAAAGGCGTACTTGAGAAAGCGCCAATCGTCGCGATAATGTAGTTCTGTGGAAAACAGACTATGTAAGGTGAGGATTATAAAGATAAAATGANGTACTCTCTGGATTAAAACAATNGGGACAAGTAAGTGAGCTCAGCGTCTGATAGCAGAGCGAGCACATGAACTTCTTGGAAGTATGTCCGNGCAAGCCTCNGGCCTTACGACTCGCAGGAAGATCNGACGCATTGATATAAAGCGTCCCGTGGATGATCTCTGGATCNGGCATGGAATGGACANGCAAATCAACACCTGAAATGGCGCTGTCAGCAAGCGAAGCGAAAAGTACAAATCAGATACATAGCTTACCTTGGTACATCTTGCGGATGTCGCGAACAATTGGTTCTAGTATATAGTTCAATTGCTCAAGCGATGGCTCAGTCNGTCCAGGAATGACGCAGGNGAGAATCGTCTCTGTGGGGTGGAAGCGCTTCGGTCTGGGATTGTTGCAAATNGAAAGGTAGACGGCGCCGGTCGAGTACTTCNNATTGCNCTTCGTTGGCNAGAACCTGAGAGGCAAATCAGTTTTAAAGTAAGACTGACTCATAGTTACAGCACTTACCAGTCGATATTCATCATGAACACCAGCCCGCAAGGCAAGGCAACAAAGNGTTGATTGATCTCATGGACGTCGACATCTTCGACACCCCATCGCCCACCTTTANGANGCTCTAGGCCAGCACGGATCGCGCGCCAACCCCATCCGTCGTATACGTCGTTCATCNGCAGATGAACATCNGCGAAGGCATCCAGGCCATCCTCAGGCTCATGCAAGGGTGGCATGGGACCAGGTTCGTCGCCGGGCTGCCTCCAATGCTGAAACTCTTCNTACTTACCTGGCCTCAAGAGAAAATGTTGTATCATTGGTATTAAAGGCNTCATGGGTAAGAGCTTGATGGGAGTCCGCTTGACACGTCCATTGTTCAAGCACTTCGACGTGTACAGAATCCCAGAGCAGTCAGGTTGTAAGCAGTCCNGAGAGTCCAAGTCGTAGAGCTCCGAGGGATGGTGGCGAAACCAGCAGGTGTCACAGACAAAATGATAGACAATGTACACGTCGGGGTCCAAGCCCAGCTGGCGCTCGGCCGTTCGCAATGTGCGTGCCATCGTTGGAAGGCCATCTATCTCGACACCAGTTTGTCNTTGCAAGGAACAAAGCATCTCGTATTGAGACTCCAGGTAAAGCTGAACAGACTGGTGGGTGGATCCGTGGAAGACAGCCTGCAAGAATGCAATAATGTAGACATTGCGGAGCACGGGAGACTCTGAGAATGCTGGTGGCAGTTCGTCGTCAAGTGGGTCATCGCCAATGGGGTCGTTGGGCTCNTTGAGGTCATCGAAAAGCTCCTCATGNGTGCGGAATAAGGGATCNTCCTCGAGATCTGCAGCACCAAGCTCGTCTTCATCGTCGGTGTCTGATTCCTCATCTGACTGCGGTGGAGGTGACATCNGAGGGGACTCGGGGCNTTCGCTGTCTTCGTCATCCATCGAGTACACAGGGGACAAAGCNCNCGATGAGACAAGCGGGGAAGCGTCGTCAAAGATATCAGCNTCCCAGTCTAGCGCGAGATCATCGAGATCAAGAGGAGAACAGCTAAGAGNGCCGCTACCACGAAGGCCATACTCAGAGACTCTGTCGCCAAAGATAAGGCTATCGTCGTCGAANGGGCCGTCGCCGTCAAAAAACTCGTCACNGTCGAAAGGCTCATCGAAGAGGGGATCTTCATCAGAAATAGAAACATCATCGAGGAAAGGAACNTCGTCGAAGAGGGGAACGTCGTTGATGAATGGCTCGTCAAAGTAAGAGCCTTCGTCCTGGAGGGTAATATCACCAAGGAGAGCGTTGTTGGTGAAGAGAGTGTGGTCGACAAAGAGCGTATCCTCGTCGATGAGGCCAACGAGAGTATNGTCGTCAAAGATCGTACCNTCGGCGAAATGGATGTTGTGACTGGGAACAAACANGCATGAGGGCCTTGGTAAGCNTGTAAGCATGTCCTGTTCGCAAAGATCAGCCGGCGAAGCCGTGGGTTCATCAGTGGATATTCCTTCGCCCACGGTAGAAGCTATGTATATCCAATAGCGTCAGTATCACGATTGTGAGAAGCATCACCACGCACCTGATGGATCCAGCATGCCATCAACAGGCGATTCCTGTCGNNGAGGCTCGCACTCCTCAGAAGGATGGCAGCNGGGCCGAGAAGGACCTACATTGTTGTTATCCCGAGCTGCTAGCNGCACAGAAGCGACAGCCCGAGAGGACTTTCGAGCCAAGGCCAAGGATTTTCGGGCCAGGGCCCTTGATTCTCTCTCCAGATGATCATAGATGGTACGCTTGACCTGCCTGCGCGGGGGATCATGGGAGCTACAGGACTTGCACGGACAGTAATGCCGGCCTGAGACTTTCTGTGCACCTGGCATAGACCCAGAGATCACGAAAATAGAGCTCTTGAAGGAGAGGGAAGGAGAAAACAGCGCATACAGGCACTTACTCGCTGCGGGGCACGATGAGGGGGAGAAGGGAGGCGGGGCACAAAAAGGGAGGCGCGCCTGAGCACGACTTGGTGAATTTCGCGACGCGTCAAGGTCAGGCGTCTCAAAGCTATCTACACGTGAGCGATCTAACATCGGCAGGACATTCGGGGGTCTCGAGCCCCCACAGAGCATTCGCTGGGCATTTCAGGACATTTGCTCTTTCCCGCGAATGTCCCCCTAGGAAATCCAGGGTCAACGTGCGGTGTGAGGTGGGCGATTAGTCACCAATCCTGACGTCATGACAGAAAGGAGAGACTGGCGAGGAGACTTCGAAGCTTCAAGCAACTTGAGCCATGGACTGCACACCCGTGAACTAGGCCTGGAGTGGAGAGCCGGAAGCAGATTAATGTAAGACATGAAAGGCTCCTCAGCGGACATTTAAGGATCGCATCGTCGCAATCGCCCAACAATTATAATCGCCATGGCTGACAACATCTCAGTTCTCGCACTCCTAGATGAGCCGCGGGTTCTTTTCAGCATTAACACCCATTGGTTGTTCACGCTTACTCCTCGGCCCCTCAAGTGGCTGCGCTATGTCTCTTACGCCGTGATCGGACTAGAAGGGGTGTTGCAAAAGGGGGAGGAAGGGGATACTGTTGATGATTATGAGGTGACGGAAGGTTTATTGGAAAGATATTATTTCAAGCCAGAAGGATGTACGATCTTCGTCCTCTACATTTTCCCGTCCCCGCTGACTGCTTTCAGCTCTTTCGTCGATCTCTGACCTGGTCGTTGACCCGTCCGCTATTCGGTCGTACCATGCGGGCAGCAGCAGCACCTCGAGCTCGAGCCCTCATGACGACACATTTATGGATCTTCTGCTCGCCCGGGATGGCGACAGATGTGTGTTTTCAGGCTCGGCTATAAACATAGGCGCCCATCTTATCCCTTACATGAAGGGTGATAAAGTAAGTTAGCTATCTTTATGGATCGTAGCGTTCGCGCTGATATACATTGCCATGTAACTTAGTATGTAGACATCCTCACAACAGCGAGAGCCGCCGCAAAGTATCCAGAAGACGATCCTCTTCGGTTTCGCCATCGCGTCATCAGCGTTGATGACATTCGCAATGCAATCCTAGTCTCAAAGAACCTGCACAATCATCTGTATCGCGTGTCCGACCAGATCTCCTACAGCAGCGCACTTCTGCCGGTCCGTGCCTTATTCGTTTGTGTGTGTTCGTTATTTATCGATGCCAACACAGACCCCCAATTTCGCGATGGACCCTGCTGACGTCCCGTCGCCGCCGAACGTCTCCGGTGCCGAGAGACACGCGCCCACGGAAAGGCTCACCTTGCAGTTCCTTCGCAACACGCGATCGCGACCTGTCCCCCCTGCAGACGGTGTACCAAACAGCGACGCGCAAGTGCCGTACTCCATGGACAGTGACGACGCCCCGTCCCGGATCATCCTCGATTATCTCTATGGAGCCACCGTTCTGAAAATCATGGGGGACCCGCGGTTCATTGAGTTTGCGAGCGCACATCATCCACTGCCTGCGTTTGCCGCCGAGAATGCTGCAAAGCTCGAAGAGCAGCGCAGAGAGAGGAAGGAGAAGATGCATGTGCACGAGGGAAGCGCGACACCGCCTAAAGACTGGAATACAAGGGTGGAAGATGCGGTAGCCGGTCTGTGGTTCTCGGCAAGCATTCCCGCGAGGCTGGCCATGGCTGAGCGCATCGAGGCCGAGGAAAAAGAGAAAGCGTCTGCGATCAGTGCGTGGGCGCAACAATGTGCAGGCGCAGAAGAAGACGAGGAGCCCGAGGGGTGTGGCCCCGCCGTCAACGATCTGACATGTATGTACCTCGCTCATCCTTCCGTGATCGCGACTCATCCGATCCTCATTCCACCGCCTCATATACCGCGTATCCGCCGACATTCCATACACCAGCGTGATCCTCCTCATCGGTGGCGCGCCGTCCACCGTCTCCGCAGCAGCGCGGGCGCTCTCCGAGCCGAGATCGATCGTGCTCGTCATCGTCACCATCGCGAAGAACGACGAGTCGTCCGTAAGTGCGGCACCGCGGCTGCGCCGTGCGATGGAGAGCGCGGGGCGCGGAGGCGGGATGCCGGCGCAGGAGACCTCGGCGTCAGGGGACGGGGAGGAGGATGGGGCGGTGACTTCATTGCTGTTCTGGTTGAGGTGCGCAAAACGGCGCAGGTGGAGGGTGATGCGGGACATCATTGTGACGGAGAGTCTGGAAGAGGGGTGATGTTGAGTCAAGGTGTAACATACTGATGATACTGTTGGAACATACATGAGCTCAAGCCTGTGGGGAAGATGGTGATGAGAAGTTATAATGACATGGAGAAGAGTTATAAGCTTACTGTGCAGTGATATTACGCACTGATAGCCCAGCACGCAAAAGCATGACCGTCAAAATAAGTGTGACGGAAAAAATAGCACTGGAAGAATTGTGCATTAGCCAGAACACCAGACCACAGAACGTATGAAATTCACCTATAATACATGACGCCCTCTTTTAAAAGCACGACGAGAACCTGGCTGGCGGTGGTGTCTTTATGCCATATGGGACGAAGTGTCCGGAATAGTGTGAGGATGAGTACCACGGTGTCGTAGAGCAGCGGTAGCCAGGCTGAGGCAGAAGCCATTGGGCCGCTTCTAGAATTTCAATAAGTGCCAAACGACGTTCAAAAGGATGTTACTTACGCGCCCTTGCCGAAAATCATCGAGCATGCTACGGGTATGATCAGTCCAGACGTTCTCCTTTTGCGTGTGATGGCGTACAATGTAGATTGGGGTTGATGTGAGGGACGGCTGTCAAAGTGAAAAGTTGAGCACCGTCACATTTACGAGACGAGAGGAAGCGTACCTTGGCCGAAAGTAAGAAGCCAAGAGTTGACGGCAACAAAGACCATGAAAATCAAAAAGACGGGAACTTGCACGTAATAGTTGCGGGGATAGAAGGCGTGGATGCTTATGGTGATCGGAGTTAGATCCGCAGAAATTAAACATAGGACCAAACGTACCGCATAAATAACATGAGTTGCACGATAGCGATGCCAATCATGGTCAGGGCTCCTTCGTAACGGACAAAACGTGAACAACTATATTCAAATGAGTCACCTGCGTAAGGGCACGAAATGGCTATGCACGCACGACTGAGAAGAGAGGTCAGGCCATGTAAAGAAAGGAAGGAATAGGTGGCGTACCTCGTTTGTCCATGAATTATGAAAGTAGGCTGAAGTCATTTGAGACATGCTGAACGCAAGAGTCAGGATCGGATGCGTACCGTAAAGATTTACAATAAAACTGAGGGGAATAAGATAGCGATTCTGGACAACATTGAGTCAACCAAGTGATAGCGGAGAACGTCGAATACTCACCAAAAAGAATAGCAATACAACTGTCATGACTTCGTCAGTATTGGCCTGGCCATACCTCCGGGCGAGGAACATCTCGACTTACAGAGCCGTTTCCGTCCATTCCATATGTACTCCACCTGTCGTGAAGTAAACGTTCATGAACGAGGGCTCAACAAAACGTCCAACTTAGCACTCACCTCATCCGAGAACGTGATCAGATGGTCCCAAATTAGAATCGTGAAGGATGCGACACCGAAGCACTGGCCCCACACATTCAATACTTCGTTCACCCACGTTCGCACCCGCGATTAAGCCCTCTCACCTTCGTAAGATACCTATCGCATCAAAGCAGCCCGCATTAGCCATCGCCCCGATGCGTTATCGCCAAACCAGGCAGCACTCACGTCCCATAGTCGTCGGAGTACAGAGTCTCCACCCGGGACTCTAGCTGCATCGCGAGAACGAGAAAAATCCGGGGATCCTCTGATGTGTGGGGGGCGTCCGATGCATGGGCGCGGCGATGATGGGTACTGCGGTGGGGGCGTGAGGCAGGCTGTTATAAAGTCATCTCGTGGCCAGCAGAGCGATAGCCGCCGAAACTTGACGCCTCGCTTATACTAGTATGTCCGCGCCGGTCTGCCGGGGGAGCTGTGCCATCGTTCCCATCTGTTCGCTAGCCCTTTTTGACTTTGTGTGCCTCGCTCCAACGATCATACACAAGTCCACCGAGACCAACGTGGGTGGATTAATTTCAATACTTAGAGTCTATGAGCTTCGAAAAACTCTTAAAAATTTCTCAGCTAATAGACTCCAATGAAGAGCAATTTCGCTGCGACAACCCGTGCACCGTTGGCGCGCCGACGTTGGACCACAGCACGTCCCAGGCCTTCAGCAGGACATTTAAATAAAGCCTTTGACCTCCGCCACCGTAGCTATAGTTACGTACCGCCAATGGACGAGTTTCCGACGTCCCGTGGCCTCGAATCTTATGATATGTAAGTATAAGGATATCTCAAATGCTTTGCTAACCTTAAAATTAATGAGCTCATCATCCAATCAAGTCGCGCAAATGAACGGACTTTATATAAACCTCAACGAGCTGGAACTTGTGGACGTCAGGCCAGGTCAAGCCACAAAAAGTCATCCCACGAATTCTGTTCGAATGATTAATGACCCATCATCACGACTACGGTCGCCGGCACCGTACTATGAAACATTCTCCAAGTGGCAGTTCCTTGGAGGCTTGGCGTCGATAAACTCGGAGAATGACATGGAGCGCTAGTGGTGTCCATGTGATGAAGGCACAAACCACTATCCCCAGTCAGGCATCGATGGACTGTGCGAAAAATCCTAAACTCAGTTACATTAGACTCTAGCAAATGGACTAGAACATCGCCCGCCCCCACAAAGTGCGGGGTAACATCTAGTAACATCTGATGGGCGCCAACCCCGCATCGCACGAGCGGACCCCTAGGCAGTCTCTTAACTAACCACATTGCTGAAGGTGCCATGATCCCACGATAATGGAGCGGGGTCAGCTGTGTGCAAGCTCTGCCCGGGGACACGATCGCCGCAGTGCCGATCAAGGATCGATGTAAAGTATACCATAGATTACCATATAAACAAAAAACATAATGCTCCATCCAGTGTATGTCCGTCAGCTAAACTCACGAGAGGATCTAATCGACGCCCAATGTCAGTCGAGCCGCGCATTGACAGAGAAAGTTGGCAACATACCGCAACAAGCACAATCGCGACCACAACGACGAGAATAATCATTAGACATGCTGCCCTCCTACCGGCCTTGCGCTGGTAATCTGATGCGGTGGTGAGCTCCTCAGCGGCGCCAGAGGTGTCAACAGCGATCGATGAGATATTTGACTCAATATTGTCTGTAATTGCAGTTAAGTCAAGTGGCCCAAGAATAACGGAATGACAGGCTCCGTACCAAGCATTCCACCCTGCTCGTTGACAAGCGTTCCTAGATCGCGAAAGATTTCCGACAGCTCATGAATGCCCGTCTCAATTTCGCGGATCTCAGTTTCACGCTCTTGTATGAGCGACTCTTGGAATGCGAGCTCTTGTGGCGACAGATGTGTCTGCATGAGCAGCGCCTGCTGCTGCTCCGGAGTCGCGCTAATCTGCTCCTCTTGCCTGAAACAATCCGACATAAGCCATCGTGCACTCGCGGCCACCGTCAAGGGGTGCACTTACGCGGCCGATTCCTCCTCCACGGCAAGCTTCGTATCCTCCACGACATGCCGCTGCCGCTCCGCGCTCACTTGCTGTGCACGCTGGAATGCAACCAGCGACATTTGGAAATCATGCGATGTCTTCTGCAGCGGCATCTTCTTCTCTGGCTGGTCCACGTAAAGTGCGGAGATGTCATCAGCACCCGGCGAGCCACATGCATCCGCGGCCACATACCAGCGTTGCCTGCAAAGCAGCCAGCTTCTTCAGGTCCTCCGAGCCGCGCTTCGCCATCGCGCGTGTCGTCTCCGTCAAATCATGTCTACGTTAAGCGGCCGCTATCAGCAAATGCGACCGCGCATCCGCATACCAAAAGCAAGCACGTACAAGCTCTTCCGCAATGCAGCCGCATCTCGCGGCGTCCCAAGCTGGTCCACAAGCTTCAGCATGCCCTGCACATTCGCATTGATCTTGAAGACCTGCAGCGAGAGCGACGACTGCAGACTCGNGAATGCCGCGGCCTCCTGCGACTGCGGCGCCCCGCGCGGCGGCGAGTGTGGGCGCTGCGTCAGCCCGGTCTCAATATCTTGGAAGCTCATCGTGGTATATGCCGAGGCGGGCGTCGGTGGTGGTGGGGAGCGCAGCGGTGGTGGTACAGTGCAGGTGGGGGTGCATGCCAGGAACAAGCACATTGGCCCGCAGCAGCACACGTGGAGACCGTCACGTGCCACACGGAAACAAAAGCGCTTCGCTGCCTCTCGCGGGCCAGGCTCCCTCCGCTGCGTTCATTCTGGTTTACAACTCCCAGCTGAGGCAGCTTCCAAGAAACATCCAAATATGCTGTGCGCCTCTCGCTCCCAGACACAATATGGCATCTTTGGGATGATTTTCTGCGTATCTTTGCCTCGTACTTGCTTGCCGTGCCGGCATGGAGGCGAAGGGACAGGTGATAGTCATTCTTATCTGAAGTGATGTGATGTACTCGACGTTGTGCAGTTGCTGGCATCGACAGACGATGCAGCAATGCGTCCGCTAGGTCAAAGGATGAGGGCATCCCATGACATCCATGTTCTCCCAACCGCGCGGAAAGCGGCCCGTGGTGCTGCAGGATGACCATGGCGCATGTCTCCATCCTGCGCTTCTCACAGGTATATTTACCAGCCGTCATCGTCAACTTGCCGTGCTTCCACTCAGGTATGAAGCCCCTCGCCGTCATTGTCCTCCTCGCCTCAGTGTTCAGTACCGCGTGCGCCCTTTCAGCACGTTTCCTCGCCTGCCAGCTGCGAGGCATACTCTCCGACCGCCCGCTAACCAGCTGCCCGCCCGGCACGCTCTACGTCTCCGCGAATGACACGCGGACCCACTTCACCACCGTCCAGGCGGCCGTGTCCTCGCTGTGAGTGTGCCTCGCATCTCTGCAAAATACACCTTCTCAAATGATTGTCCGCGCAACTGCTAGTGCCGACGATGGCAGCGCCACCATTCTGATCGGCGCAGGCGAGTACCACGAAACGGTCAACGTCACGCGCCGAGGCCCGCTCACGCTCCTAGTAAGCACTCTCACTCACATTCCTTACGGCCAATACCACAGCCCCAACACGTCTCAATCGCAAGGGTCAACTGGATGCGGGCACCGCGTTCGACAAAGCAGGAAACGCATCCACGCGCAACCTCGTCCAGATATGGAACAACCAGTTCACGCAA
>SFCI01000964.1:0-12919 GCA_004681135.1 Hericium alpestre | reverse complement strand
TGGGCGTGAAGTACGGGTGGTGGTGCTTGGTGAAGGAGGCGGGGATGTGGGTGGGCGAGTCGCGGTAGCTGCCATCCATGACTTTTTTGACCTGCTCGTGAAGGATTGTTGGGTTTTAGGAGATGTTGGAAGGTTTCTGGTATGTTGTGCGAGAGACAAGTCGGGAACGAAGCGATGGCGCGCTCAGAAAAGGCAGGTCGCCTTCCGGATTGGGACATCGAGCTCTTCACACTGAACGGCGTCCTCGGTTTGTCGTCTCTTCCACCGTTATCGCTCACGACTCCGGAAACATATTTTGGGGTATGTAACATGATTCTCAACGCAGTATGTGCAATTATAGTTCGCGCATGGCTGGACCAAGCGGGTGTTAGAAAGCGAGAGATAAACATCTTGCCACCTCTAGGTCATCCGAGTCGTCGCTCTCGTCCAGGCCTGTGGACTGTCTCTTCACCCTAGGTGCTTTTGTTTTCTTCCAAATATCACTCTCAAAAAAGCAACAAAGCGCTGTTGTGCGAACGAGATGATCAGAACATCTCTGTCAGTTGCTGCACTGTCATCGACGACAATACACTCGGTTCACTAAAAGCGTACGCATGATGTCCAAGCCTGTCCAAGCGCGACAATGTGCGTACCGTAACTATATGCTCTACCCATTTATTTAATGACATTGCCATATTTTGCCACCGGAGAGGGCAAAGTACTACGCTTTTCCCCTCGCCTCATCAGTTATACTCGACTTTCATTGCCACATGCGCTTCCTATAATAGCAGACCTGTCCAAGCGCGACACTGTACGTGCCGTACTATACGCTCTACCCATTTATCTATTGACATTGCCATATTTTGCCACCGGAGAGGGCAAAGTACCTCGCTTTCCCCCTAGCCTCGTCAGTTACACTCCGCTTTCATTGCCACATGCGCTTCCTATAAGAGCGGGCTTGCAGAACCCTTGAACGGCATCCAATTTCCGTCCTACTCTCGACAACGCTGAAGCGCACTTGTCAGCACTATCCTCATTCCATATCTTGTCATCCTCATATCTTGTCATCCTCTCGCTCATCGTCCACTTGCTTGTCACAATCTTCCCTGCCCGGCGCTATCTTCCCTGCCCGGCGCTATCTTGTCCAACTCCGTCTCCTTACGCGCAAACCTACAGTCCTCCTCATTTCTACAGCTTCGAAATTATTAGCTACCATGAACGCGGTCCGGGCAATCGATCCACCGTTTTCAAGGACGCCACCCGCGGAATCCACCATCCGTTATTTTATCTGCAGTCTATGTGGAACACACTGGCACACGGCGCAACACAGGCGGATGCATGAAGATGCCTGCTCGCCGGAACTTCAAGAGGAACGGCTGAGCGAATATTTCTGTGTCGAGGAAGGCTGTTGGAAGGTATTCCACGTGTATGGCAGCTTTCTCCGCCATTACTGCAAGAACCATTGACAAGGACAGACGTCGACTTGACTCTGTCGAACGGGCGGAATCAGGGAACTGATATTATGAATGTCACTACTTACGCTTGCTATCTGACTCAGAAATGTGTAGGAATGGGATTACCAGACGACATCGTCTCCCTAGTATGCATGCCATCTTAGAAATCTGATTTTTGTCGACTTCATATGTAAAGTTATCCGATGTATTATCCAATGGATGCATATGTCTTGACGTTGCTATAAGTGACAATTCCCCCGCTCAACAAAATTTCGGAATTTGGATCTGCCAAGGCGAAAGTGAACTCTAGGGGCAGTACGGAGCAAACCAATGCGGGGTACCCACCTTATCCTCTGCTGTCGCTGCTTCGACTGCAGATTTCAGTGCCTGGTAGAGATCGCGACCATAGCACTGTCGCCCACACCACGGCAGAGCGCATGACATATGGATCGGCCTCGACGGTGACAACACCGAATCAGAATGCGGACAGAACAGGAGGGCCTGTTCCGCCTGCTTCAGAAAGTCCCAGACCTCTCGATGTGCAAACCAGCCCGAATTCCATTCATCTGGCAGGCAACAAGGCCCCCAAGGCCTTCCGTTCGACACCATGCCACCGAAATAGTTGCTGGAAAACCATCCTTGAGAACGCACGACAGCAGAGGCAGCCTTGCCACATTGCTCGTGATACTGTAGAAGTTTACGAACCGGGCGTGCTGGAATATCACAGAGTTCGGGTGAAGAGATGTCGATGAACCGCCGCTTCAAGAGCCGCCTCGCTGCTATGGCGCAGATATGTTCCATCTGGCATTGAACACCTAGAGCAAATGCCGCAGGAGCGCTCTTGTCCAGGAGCGCGACCAGGGTGGCTTCGGCAGCCCTGATGGCACTGTCGATGTCGTATTTTCTCCCTGCCTCGAGAACAGGATACATATGGGTACGCTGCAACTCTGGCATCTTCACGGGATAGATGCAACGCAAGACAAGGTCAAGAGTCTGCGCATCCTCGGTGATGTCGATGATCGGTTGAGGAATTGGTTCGCAGCTGACCGAAGGGGAGGCGGAGGCGGCGCGGGATTGTGGAAGGCTGAACATATCCTTGAAAAATGGAGAGGCGATTGACAGTATGTTTTTATAGACATAGAAGTCAACTTGATCAGAAGAGCGGAGAATGACATCTGCACTTGAGTCATCAAATGGGGCGTGTGCGTGGCTCCTAGAAGGGTATTTCCGTATAGATGTGTTCCTGTGTAAAAAGAAATACTTAGTATCATAAGCATCGCAGAAGTTAGAAACACCTCCAGAACAAATATCCGGCACATGTTGTAAGCATGTACTCGAGGGTGCGACAAAAGGGCAAGCTCACACATACCTTCTTCTTATCTTCCAAAGTCTTCGAAAGAGAGGATCTAAATTAGTCGTGCGATGACCGTGAGCTGAGAGGAGTTCCTTGTACTGCCGTCCCGATAGCAAATCCAGTTCTTGCGATTCAAGCGATAGCAATGACGGAAGTTCTAAAACCTGCTTGAACGCCAAGCAAAAGACATCGAACAGGTGGCATCGAATGGAAATGCTCATGGCATCAAGCGGGTGCGCGTCGACTAGCTTGATCAGGGCGTCTTTCGCGACCGAGGTCACTACAATCATAGAATAACGCTGACCAACGTCAAGTACGGCCCGAACGTTGTCCAACCCGGTCAAGGTTGGTTTGGCGATGGGGTAGCAGCAGCGCATAATGAAGTCAAGGGTACGCGCATCCTCTGGCACCTCGATGACGGGTCGATCAGCGATGGTGTGGCCCGCTACGGATGTGACGTTGGCGATAGTAGTGGTGGTAGGCAACGCATTAGGGGTTTAAACTCCGAAGCCGTCCGCGCCACTTCAGGTTTTTCGTCGAAGGGAAGTGGTAGGTAAATGCAGAGCTTCCGCAAAAGCTTCAAATATTAGGCGACATACATAGTAAATCTTATAAAATCGAGTAGAGTTCACGCTTGATCCTGATTTTAAGATGTGCAGCTTTAATGGCTTAAAAATGTCTATTTTTCGTGTTTTTCGATACCTTCCAGAAGTCGTATGCGAAAAACACAATGACAACTTCACTCTTCCCGATTTTAGACGACGTTTGGTCAATCAATCTTCTTTTTTGGAGGTCTAGGTGATTTTATCCATGTACATCCTGTCTCAAGGCCGGGAGTGCTCGGCATCACTCGGCAACACCAAAACGCGTGTTATGTAATACGCATTAGACGCGTCTGCGGAGAGCTCAGCGCGTCGCGTCGCTGCATTGTATACCACAACTTCCGCTTGACTTCCGCTACTTATCGCTCGAAGCACTACACTTGTGTAGATCAAGGCGCAGCTTTCGTGGCTTCGCGCGCTGTCACGGAAGCAGCTGGTCACTGTGCCGCCAAGTCTCCCAAACGGGAAGAAGGATCACCTTCGAGCAGGTCTGATCACAATCTTGCAGGGTCTAGAGGCAGCACGAATAAGCATGCTATATGATACAAGGGTTCTCTACAATTAGGGACCAGTTAATACATAAAAAATCTCGGAAGGGGGGACTCTTCAGTCAGTGAGGAGGAGGGCTGATCTTACCACTTTCTACCTCCACTAGTTCTTCGATTCATGTGTTAAAACTTCACATACAGCATCATATAATGTATAGTACACTACCATATTTGTTTCAAACATTATCGGTTTTTTTTTACATGCAGAAAACTGCATCGTGCTCNGCGACCACTTTCCGCACCTGTTCTCCAGCCAGATCGGGCACGTGACCCGGACGGTTTGCGAACCGCAGTTGCCGACCTCCACTGCCCAGCAGCTTCGCGCCACATTCCGGCAAGCTCGCGAGGCAATCTCCGAATATGCCTGCCGAGACCTCTCAAAAACCTCCGAACAGAATGGCGGTGTAGTTAGTCACAAAGGAAGTACTAGTATACCGTTCACTGACGCTTTCCACCTATTTTGTGCTTCTCGGAGATACAGCTGTTTTCATATCGATAGACCCCCGAAGCGAAATTGTTCGCTTATGGCGGAGGTTGCGGAGTACGTAAATCCATCAGCCGTGGCTTGCCGCAGGCCATATTTGCGAGCGGCGATGGAATTCCCGGTGGCGTCTCCCTTTGCATTACACGCTCCGCTTCGATGCGCTTGTGAGGCAAATGATGGTGCGGGGCCTATCGTTCTGAAAACAGCTGTAGAGTCGGTGCTAAGGAGTACTTAGCGGGCATTAAAAAATCAATACTTTCCAATACAAAACAAAACATACACATGCACATGCCAAAACAGACTGCATTGGTTGACAAGGGCCTGGCCGGGAATTGAACCCGGGACCTCCTCCAGATGGTTCTTCAATGAGAAACCCTAAGAAGGAATCATACTACTAGACCACCAGGCCATGTTCTATGAAGTATTGATTATATATAGAATGGGCTCGGGCAATGTAAGAGCCTCGCGCTTGAGACGGCGAGGACGAGCGCGCCGGGCAGCACTCAGCCGGCCAGGATAACATGTTCCGCTGGCTCTGGTGTATGCATTCAGCCCTCGAGCTGCGTAGGTATGGGTGCTGATAGCGAGAGCACATATGACTTGCATATTCGTTCACGGGGCCACAGACAACCAGAGACGTATGGCTGTGGACAGAGTCCAGACTACGAGCGCTAGAACTGTGCCCCCGAATGTGAGCATGCGAGAGGTACCGCACGCATGTCCGCACCGTGGTGGGAGGCTGGGAAGGACAGAGATGGCGCGGCCTTGCAGAACACAAGAGCGGGGAGGCGTGCTTGATTGCACGGCAGCAACAGCGTCGGCGGACCGGCCTACGCACGCGCTCGACGTAGCGCATATAACCAGACTAATATCGCGAGGTGTACAGAGCCGCCCGAGCTGCCTTCGGCCCCGTCGGTCTGTCCAGTGCAGTGCACTGGACCGGCATCTAACCATCTGTACAGACAGGTGCATCCGAGGAGGCGTTCCCGTAGAACGGACCGCAGTAGATCCAACGCACGAACCGGACGGCGGCGCTGCGCGCGCGATGGAGCTGGACCCCGGGCAGAGACCCGCACGAGCGCAGGAGCTGATGGCGGAGAACGGAGACGACGACCGAGGTGATTTATTGTTATTGGGACGGAAAGCTCTCCTCCCCACGCACGCGCTCTACGTAGCGCATGCGCAGGGACAGAGATTGATGAGGCAATCTGAGCTGGCATTGATCCAGTCCGTCTCTGTCCGTTGTGATCGCCGTCTCGTCGCGCCGGCATATAGGCGTCTGTACGGACAAACACGTCCAGGCAATGGCGTCTCCGCGTATTGGAACGTACAACCACGCACCTGTACTATCAAAGCACGTCGTGATAAGGGTCTGGCGAGGATCTCCGGAAGCTGAATGGGTAATGACTGCCTCTGGAACGACCTAAGCCAGCCTCTACACATGTACACCCTAGGGCGGAGCCCGCGCGAGCACACGGGCTGATGGTGGAGAACGGAGACGGCGACCGAGATATGCATCAAGACGAAAAGTCCCCTCATTAAAACCATTCTCAGATGGCATAGACCGGAGAGACGGACCCCACCGCAAGCAGGCAGGGCTCCGCGCACGCCACGATGGACCGGTTCCCGCCTTCATCCAGATCCGATTCGGGTCCTACGCCGTCCGCGGTCCCAACGGCGAGCAACAAGAAACGTACATGTCGCACGGGCCGATCACTCTTGCGCCCACCATGATGCCGACACTGGGCAGAGGACGACGCGAGGCGCAAGGACGACATGGGGCGTGGACCATACCATAGCTCGAGCAGGGAACCGTGCTGTCCGGCGGGAGCCGCACGACACGCCAGCATACGACCGCCCCAAAGCATCCTTGATCAAATCTGCCGCTTTCTCCCCGATCGCAATCGCCGTCGCCGCCTGTGCAAAGCCATTATCTGCGCATTAGCACTCCAGGGCCTTCAAACTGCACATAAAGGACGCACCGTATGACCGGACACGATCTCCGGGAAAATGCTCGCATCCGCCACCCGCAGTCCTTGCACACCATACACCCTCAGTCGCGCGTCCACCACGCCGCCGGCGTTCCTTGGCGCCATCCGCGCTGTGGAGGTAGGATGGTACAGCGTGGCCAAATTGTTGCGTATGTACGAGACGAGTTCTGCATCCGAGGCATCCCTGAGGTGATGACCGTATTGAGGATCGGGTTCAACGGGGACATCCATGATATCGCTGAGCGGCTGCGTCTCTGAGACGCGCGTCAGTAGACGCATGCCCCGTACCAGTACGTCGAGGTCATGCTTGGTTGAGAGATAGCTGTTTCAAGGCGGTCAAAACTAACGGCAAACATAAAGCGAAATAATCCAGACATACTTTGCATTGACCACAGGCAGGTCGAAGGGGTTACTGGACTTCAGTGTGATGGATCCCTCGCTCGTGGGTCTAGAAGTCGATAGAATGAGGATGCATAACAAAGCCAGAGTACGGACGCTGAACGAACCGCAGGAGCACGATATGCAGACCCATCAAATCATCCGGGATCTCTCGACGAGTCCTAGAATAACCTACAGGTGTGCAGAACAGCTCGAGGTCGGGGGCTCCAGCACCAGACGTCGTGTCTTCCGGGTGCGTCTTATACTCGGGGAAAAGCATCGCATCGTCCGACCGACAGAAAGCCGCGGCTTCAGCCACCTACCAAGCAAAACGTTAACTATTAGTCGTAAGATTGTAAACTAAAACCACACACATTGGTCAACAAGGGCCCAGTACCAAAAAGAGCCCACTGAAGTGTGGACTTCTGCATGCGAAAATTCCGCCACCACGGAACCGTAGAGCTCAGATGATTCAAGCTATGACCACTGTTCTCGCGGTAGCGCACATCGACGACGGCGTGGTCTCGGAGATATGCGCCTACTGCCGGAAGATCAAGGACGACCGGGATACCGTGTTGACGGAGATGGTCGGCAGGGCCAATACCGGACAACATGAGGATCTAATCATACGTTACGGTCAATCGTGAACAAAAAAAAATGCACCCAGGAACAGCCGCACATGTGGTGTATGAATCGCGCCTGCCCTGTAAAGTTCCGGAGCGTCCATTAAAGTTCCAAGGCCAAGACTGGAACCACGTACGATAATACGACTTCCTTCCTCGCTTTGACTCTGTATCGCGGCCCATTTGGCGATGAAGTAAACTCGACGCCCGAAACACGCGGCTCCGGCCCATTGTCGAAAAGCAGCTTTGTTACAGTAGCACGGACTGCAATCTTCAAATTCGGGCGGGCCAGTACATCTTCAGTCAGATATGCAGATTCGGTCGTGACACGAGCGCTTTTATGGATGAAGGTCACTGCACGATGCATGAGCAGAGTGCAACTCAAAAGGATTATCTCAACGTACTTAGCTAGATCGCAGAACAAGTTGTGGAATAAGCTGGCATTTCGAGACTGGATGAAAGATTTTCTTACCTTCGCAACCCCAAGTGTGCCCTTTGACGAGTTCAGGTCCGACTTTCTCGGAATACCGACGTGCTCGCACGATTCGATGAACTTCCGGGTAATCGGTGAGAAATGCCCTTCATGGCCAACTTTATTTGAACCACCGTGAGTACTTATTGCAAGCGACTGAATGTGTGCTCACCGTCGACCATGCCAGTGNTTCCACCGCGTTCTTTCAGGTCCACGTCGGNATACTGCTCGCTCGGATTNTANCTCTCAAACTTTTTGAAATACCTACNTTCATGATATNGAGTGTTTNGACGGGAGGGANGATGCTTNACTCACTTATGGAAGTTCTTGTAGGACCATTCATCTCNGCCGTCGTNGTCTCCTTGGATACGCGCCCATTCGTCGTAATCCTCGGGGGANCCACNNTGGTAACTATATGCGCACGCGCTCAGACACAGCGACCTGATAATCACCGAAGANTACCTACATCTGCGCATTCACAGAGGAACCTATTTNGCANTCAGNNGANGNACGACGTAAAGNGCTCGGNTTTACTTACATCCNCCTANCATTTTCCCTTNAAAGACTGTAAGAACNCGNGATGCAGTGAAAGGCCGAATCTCNTACCTCNNGGCCAGTAGATNCTCGCGCCAGCAATTCCCTCAGAAGGTTCCGTCAGGATATTGTAAGTGAGTTCAGTGCCAAAGGTACGCGAAAATCCTGAAGGGATACGGGAGAACGGCAAATCCTTTGAACTAAGCCACATCCCCGTCAGCAGGATCGCGTGGAAGACAGTTGAGTACGACGGACCTGTCGCCTGCTTCGAGCAGGAGAACACGTATGGAAGGATCGTCGCTAAGACNTGATGCTAGAACACATCCAGCAGTACCTTCATTGCATGGAAAAAGCAGCAAGTCAGCACATGTATGACATCTCTGACGGGTTGCAANNCACCNNCTGCTCGANANTANTGACGTCGTATTCGTCTGGGTCATAACCGCCCGGTGTAACTCGTCGCGCAATTCCGTCGTAATCCTTTATCAATACATTCTTGGACTTGACCCGTCGTCTATAAATGGCACGCAATCCAACGGCCAGTAGGACAGCGGAGACGCCGAGCCGAACATGTCGAGGGTGGTTCTGAAGTCGGCGCGGGACCACAAACAATGCGATGACAGCAAGCAACGTTGGGAGGGCAGACGCGCCAACGTCGAATAGTCCCCGCTTGCGAGTCATACGGGTGTAGATGAACTTGGGGAAGATGAGTACGCTAAGGACTCATGACGATGTTATAGTACCGTGGAGAGCGACATCTCACCTGACCGCGTCAGGAACGGAACATATATTGCCCGTTACTGATGCCAAGAATTCTTATCACCTGTCTCTAAGTATTAGTATACATCGAACTTGGCATTATCCATGGCATTGGACAGCGTTAGGCAGCGTTGGGCATGCTTCCTCCCGTCCTTTGGATTAAATCCGGATAGCCCGTTCTTCGCTCTAAGTACTTGTGTGATGCATTTCGGTGGGCCGACGGGTGGCGTGGACATTTCTTTCGGCCTTTGCTTCATCATGGAAAGTAACGACGGAAGTAGGGCCGGCACCGACAGCGGAGGATTGGCGTAGGACTGCCCTCAGTGCACAGCGCCGGATTGTGTGGTGGGGATTGGTATACGGATACTGCGCATCTTCTATGTGCGCCAGAACATGTAAAGTCTCGGCAAACTCGTAGCCGGATCTCCTGGGACGATCACAAGACGACAATCCGTCTGGCGGTGACCCTCTGACCACGCCGAGAGGCAGAGGTGGTTGTGTGTAGAAGCACAAACACTGGCCTAAACATCGCGTCCGGGGTAGCGTCGATGATCAAGTTCTCTCGTTCACTGGACGCTCATGCACATTAATGCACATTGCAAGCCATGCAGCAAGTCAACCAAAATGCTTGCAAGTACGAGTAGAAAGAATGACGCACAAGAATGTACCCTACCCAAAAGAATAAATGACTACGTAAATCTCGTTCGAAAGACTCCGATTTTCCGAATCAATGCATCCTTTGTTGCGCACGTTGGAGGCAGATGACCGGACGCGACATGCATATAGACTGGTGACCGAGTCTCTCGAACACAATGACGGACAAGTCGAGTATTGCGTTGAGAGACTGGGAGAACTCGGAGTGGCGCAATAGGTGGGGAGAGGCAACGCCTTCCTAATTTGGCACATTTTTTGTGAACGCCTCTGGGCTCAGAAAACGGGACACTTTTCATAACTCCTGTTCAGCTGCACCCTGCCCTTCAATTGAAGCATGAATTCATAGATAAATACAAACTCAATAACGTCTCCGTGAGATATTCTAAGGGTACATACATAGTAGATAGTTCCCACAGTAGTGTAGCATCATGTACATATATGGAAGTTCATTCTCGCCCAAAAGTATAATAAGAGCTCCAGATTGTCCCAACCCCCCCCTACATCAACCACTTGACTTTAAACCACCATCTTCAGAGTGAGACTAAGTGTGAAACATTTGAGTTAAGGTAAGTTTAGCTACTAGACTGATTGGAAGGCTAGCCAGTTAGTTGGTTCACTTAAGTCCTATCTTTGCTTTTACGTCCGTAGCACATAAGCAACTCATCGATTCAAGTTTAGTTCATTCGATGTCCGTAGTACGTATTGAATATTGCCATTCAGCTTCAGTTTATACAAGACCAAGTTATGACCTTTATGACAAGTTATGACCTTTACAACAAGTTACGACCTTCACGACCTTTACGACCTTTTACGACCTCAAGTCTCGACACTTCAAGTCCAAGCCATCTCAGAGTTTCGACACTCTTACAACTTTTACGACCCAGCTACTCCGAAGTTTTGTTTGGTTCTGTTTGTAGAAGCATACACACAGCCAAGCAATCTGCCATCAAACCTATAAAATAAGCACTAGCAAACAGAAGCACACAAAGAGCTACTCAGACTGCACAACAAGAGAAAACCTGATTCACTCCTCGAACGACTAGGTACACAAGATGCGCAGGTCGTGTGCAAAGTGAGGGGACTGTGCATGAGGCACTGGGGCCCTGCACAGATGCATGGGCTGTGGGTGTTGTGTGCAGGCTGCGGGTGTTGTGCACGGGCTGCAGGTGTTGTGCGCAGGCTGCAGGTGTCGTTCGCATGCCTGGCTCATGCATGGCATGTTGCAGGCATGCGAGCATGGGCTGACTCAGCAGCCTGCAGGATGCGGTCATGCAGGGGTCGTCGACGGAGCAGTGCGTGATGTACACGGGCATGCTGTGGTAGAGCACGGAGTGCATGCCCATGTCCTTGGGAGCACGTGTGAGGGGCTGGCATTGGGTGAGCTGGGGAGTTCCAAGTGCAAGCAGGGTACGGGGAAGGCTGGGTGCATGCGCAGGCTGTTGGGCCGCTGGCAGCCGGTGCATGCAGTTGTGCCCATTGGTGCCCATTGCCATGGCAATGGGCCCGATGCAGCACTGTGCACACATGGCCTTGGGTGTTTGTACTGCTGTGCATGCTGATACAAGCATGCAGGGCCATGGGCCGGTGCTGTGGTGGCAGGGCCGTATGCAGATGCATGCGCGGTGTGGGTCCGTGCGCTGGTGCAAGCACGCACGGCCATCCATACGTGCGGGCTTGCATGCACAGGTGGCAAGTGTCGGCGGGGCCCTGCGCATGCTGTGCATAGGCGTATGGACACAGCCGGGGCTGTGCGCATGCTATGCGCTGGCTTGCGCGCACTGGGCGTGTGCAGCTGTCTGCTAGCACAAGTGCGCATGGCCGTGCGCTGGCGCTGTCGTGCAGAGGCACGTGGGCAGACGGGCACAGGCCAGGCACAACACTGGCATTGGCAGGGCCTTGCGCATGTGTGCGTGCATTGGTCCCGGCCGTGGTGGCTGTGCGCACGGGCAGGCAAGGCGAGGGCATCAAAGTCGGCGGGTGGTGGGCACACAAGTGACACAGGGAAGTGGGTGCGGACAGTGCACGAGTGGGGTGGCAGAGAGTCAGAGGGGAAGGGTGTCATGTGGAGTCGAGAGCAACGGAGAAAACGAGAGTACCACTCATCGACAAGTGGTACTCTCATGATTAGTACATTAAAATGGAAGGATTTACTTTTAATAACTCACCTTGAGCCCCTCGAGCACCAATTAGAACTTTTTGGCCTCCAAGTTGAGGAGAATGGGGAGAGATAGCAAGAGCGAGACAGAAGACGTAGAGGAGAGTGGTAAGTTGCACGTTGGAGAAGTCGAACGACGCACATTCAGTGCTTCAGCCACTGAACGCATGCGTTCGAACGATTTCGAATGTAACAAATGTAATAAAATAGCTATAAACCCAGGAAAAATGCACAACATACATATATCACGATACAAATGGCTGAATGAGCTACTTAGTTGACTGAAGCATCGTACTATACTGGGCAGCAGAATCAAGATAACAAAATCTACGACCCAGCCTCTGTCGCGAGCGTGCAGCAGAACCTGGCCCAGCCACAATTGTGGCTCCACTGGCAATACGCTTGGCAATGTGCTGGCATTTTTATTTAAGGTGCGTGTGTTGTGTGTCATCTCTCTCTCTTCAACCACCACCATCTTTCCCTGTTATCCTTCATCTCTCGACTCTGAATGTGTCCCTAACTCTTGCTCTTGAGTCTTGACTCATATAGGTAAGCTTTCTTTTGTTATAGTTGTTATGTTCTTACACTGATGTCTTGTATTGTCTGATTAGATTTCGCTTTTTTGTTATGTTGGTAAGCTTTTATTGTAAGGCTGTATATTATGCTTGTTAACAGTGTTTTTGGTTAGATTTCTGCTTTTTTTGTAATGTTGGTGAGGCTTCTTGCATCTATAGTTAATAAGTATAACTAACTTTTATCTTGTTGTTAGATATCTCTTTGCTTAGTTTATCTTTGTAGTAGATTAGAAAAATGTATTAGATTTAGATTCTGAATGAAAGTTTCTTTTGACATTATTTTTTGTTTTGTGTGATGATTAATATTTGTATGTTGCAAGTGAAGATAAATCTGTAGATCTTTATGAAGATTACTAA
>SFCI01000963.1:0-12936 GCA_004681135.1 Hericium alpestre | reverse complement strand
CACGCAAACGCAAGATCAGCCCCAATGCGGACACTGCGTCGTCGGGCCTGAGCTCGACCGAGAAGGAGCCGGACACCTCGCAGGGCTCGTCGAAGCTGAAGCGGGCTCCGTCGAGCCGTGCGCTCGCTTCCAAGCCGTCTGCGCTATCTGTGTCGCGCTTCTCTCCCAGCCCGCCGCCGGAAAGTTTCGAGGACAAGGCGCGGCTCGAGGCTATTGTTGGGCCGCTTGTGTGGGTGCGGACCGACAAAACAGGACGCGTGGTCGAACATGAGGAGACTGTGGATAAAGATGAGGAATGGTTCTGGTGGCCGGGTGGGGTGAGTACACGCGACAGTTTCCATGCAAAGGGTATTGACTGTGCGCAGGTGACGAAAGGATCCCTTTTGAAAGGTCCCCTTCATGTTACCTTCTTCGGCGCGGTCTCGTCCAAGGCGACAACCGACGTGGTCATTAACACGTTGTCCGAGTCCACAGTACAGCCCATGAAAACTAGCCGCGGCTCGCTTGCGTTCAATGCGACGAATTACCGCTCCGACCAGTCCTTGTTAGATCTCTATGCGTCTCCTTCCAAACGAACCAAGACCAGCGTGGACGAAAGATTTCGTTTCGCTGTAGAACAGATGGTGGAGTTTGACGCTCAGGACAACGAAGGGCTTCCCTCAAGTTTGTCAGCGTATACGGGTGGTATTGAGAGGACAGCGAGCAGTACAACGTTTGACATGCGTGATAAATCCCCGTCTCCAGAAATATCAGGTGAGAGTTGCTCGTGTCTCAATGCGGCCTTTGCTCAATACCATGAATGGTGTAGCATTCTGGATGCCGCCGCCTCCAGATCCGTTCCTCACTATTCCTGGCGAGTTGATCCTTGCGGTGGAAAGGAAGCGAAAGACCGAGTACTGGCCGGCTCGAATTGAGGAGTATGTCCCACCCACGAAGCCAAGCGCCAAACAAAAATATCGCGTTCGGTTCCTGGACGATAAAACCGTCGACCTCGAGCGCGAGTGTTTCTTTACATCAACGGAGAGGGGCTTTGCGACGTGCAAGGTACATGCACACCTTCCCACCGTTGAGCCAAATTGACCCAGGCACAGGTTGGCGTATTCGAGAGCGCAGTGGATCAGGATGAGAATGACGCCGAGAGCGAAAGCGAAGATGATCGAGGCGAGAGCCCCGAGCCGAAATTGCCTCCACCGAAGCGTGAGCGTTTCTGCGACCTCAGCATGCGCGAACAGTTCGCCTATGCGAAGCCGGTCGTCCATGCAATCCTGAATGACAGCTTCGGTCCTGCCAGGGAGCGGCACTCTGGATTCGTGCAGGGCGGTGCGTCCCGCCAGAAGCTCAAGAAACAGGGCACAGGCAAGGGCGACCTGAGTTCGCAGGAGGTCACTCAGCTGGGGAACCTGATCAATCGATGGGTGCTGCGCGATGACAGGCACGCCACGAAGATCACCGAGGAAGAGCTCGCGGTGTTTTCTGCCGAGGATGCTCCCATGATACCAGGTGAGGCCTCTGAGACTCATCGCCAGGCTGTTGCAGTATGTCGGGCCGCTTCATTGTTCCTGCGCGATCGTCCTTGACGAATCATGAATTTCTAGGACGCACCTGTCACGGAGTCATTTATTCGACCTAATTCACCCGCCCCGTCCGTGCTCACTGAGCTTGCAGATGTAAATACTGCTCCTCATCTTATCGATCGGTCTACTCACCTTGAACGACAGGTGGAACCGCCGCCACCGTCGCAGACGACGGTGTCTACAGTGTCTACATTAGGAAGTGAGTGGGCCGACACTGTAAGTAGCGACTGGATATCGTGCTTTCAGGTGCTAAGGGAATGGCGCGTAGGTCGAGGATGATTTCGCCGCTCGAATGCCGCGGCAGCATGGTTGCGAAGCATTCGAAGCGCTCTCTGCTATCGAGAGGATCGAGGCAAGTCTTTATTTGGCTCATCATTTCTATTGCAATCAGTCACTCATGACGTTGACCATGCCGTACAGTACTGCTCGCTGGTTCTCCTCCATGAGGTCGTTCTGCAGATTCTTCTCTGGCGGAACGAGAAGCGCAAAGCGCTAGAGTTGCTAGAGCCGGAGGAAGAGGAGCGCTTGCACAGAGTTGCCCTCGGGTTGTCGGAGGAGAGGGACTGGGTGCCGATGGTCATGAACATGCGACGGACGCAAGTCAAGATCCTAGAGGCCAAAAAGGCGAAGGCCTCGTCCCTTGACGCGCTGTGGAAGGGCGACGAGCCTCCCAAAGCCCCCGAGTCGGCGGGCGGGACCAGGTCACGGCCCAGAAGGCAGTCATCTGTGCGTCATTGATCTGACTGTCGATTATACCTGTATTGCATCTATTTCGCCTGAATCGTATACATGTGGAGTTAGGCCCCGAGGCATGCCTGCAGGCAGTCGCCAATGCTCTGGGCTGCAGTGCGTGTTTCAGCAGTCCAAAATGACAAGTCGTTATCGGCTGGCTGCCCTGGGACCATTGGTAAATGCCTGTCATGGGTGACGACACCTGGCCGCCGATGCAGAGCGAGAACCCACGACGACTGGCGCAAATCCACGTCGACCACACGGCAGGGGGGCAGATAGAAGACTGCGCGCCTGGGGTGTACGGCATGGGTGCGTCTGCGCGAGCGATCCATCATACAGGCCTGCCATTCTCAGCTTCGCGGTGGCTTCGGCGCGCGTCTTCTCGCTCCGTGCCTGTGCGCCACTTCAACGTCAAACTACCGTGGAATTGCCTTGGATCTGGCTTGTGCGCGCCCTGGGCACCTGCTGCCCGCTTTGAGCCGCGCGCCCGAGGCGTGCACGCCCTCCTCTCACGCCGCCTTCTGGAGCATGTGCTGCATGCACGTCCGCAAAGGTGCGGAAGGAGCTTCGGGGCGCTATCTGGTGGCAGATGGGCCGTTCCCGCACTGGTCTCCATGCCTCCGAAATAGCTGGCGATCTAGCAAGGGCGGATGCATTGCGCGCTTCTCCGGGCCCAGTGCCTGGTTGTGAGGCCTCCGTCCGCTGCGTTGAGACCCACTTCCCCAAAAACGTCGGTCGGGAGCTGATTGACTTGGTTGCGATAAATAACTACGAGCGTAGGAACGTTCGTGTCTAAACATACATGTCTCCATATGCTCGGCGAATAAGCACGGCATGGCACATAGGTAGAGATAAGTCTTAGGTGGGGTATGTATCCGGAATAAGGTCCACGGTGCAATACATACAGAGTGCAATTTAGCGGGTGCGGTGCCCCGAAGCGGCAGCGGGGGAACCATACAGCGGAAACATGGGGTCAAAACAGAATAAGTCATGTGGGGGCGTATGGATGGACGCAGAACGTCACTTGTCCCGCGACGACCCGCCAGACGGCAGATGCAGCGCGCTGTTCGTCCGCGATATCGGCTGGCGCGGCACCAGCGTGGACAAACTGAGCGTCGAGGAGTTCCGCGAGCGCGAGTATGACGACAAGCCCGGCATGCCCGCGGCGTCTCCGTTCATGTTCGTGATGGAGATGTCGTCATACGACGCGAGGGTCGGCGACGTCGCGGTCGACGTCGACGTCGGCGCCGTGCCGTTGAGGTACTGCGAGCCCGGGTACGACATGGAGCGTGTGGGGGAGATGCGGGCCGGCGAAGATTGGATATGCCGCAGGACCGACTTCGGGATGTGCGTGGACAGGGAAGGGGGGCGGGTACGCCAGAAGGAGGCTATTCGTCGGAAAGAATGCAGCCACCTTCGACTCGAAGGGCGCCCGGGGGTGCGCGGTGAAATGGGAGTGGTCGGATAGGAGCGGTTCAGGAAATGGCCCTCCTCCATCGATGCGGCTACAAGGTCCGGATCTCGTTTTGGAGAAGAAGGCGTAAAGCGGCGTAAACAGACGCGCATGTATAATCGGAGTCGATAGACGACAAGGAGAAAGGCGAAAAATAAAGTGAGATAGAACATGAATCCAACAAACGAAAAACCCAAAGAGTGTCGGCTCAGGGACGGCGGCAGGTGTGCGGATATCTCGTCTTCGATCGCATCGAAGTCCAGATGGAACGGCGGGCGGATAGGGTGAACAGGTGAGTTGTCGGCGTCAGAAACATCCTCTAGAGGATCAACTAGCGGAGGGTTATTTTTGATAAGTGGGGGAACTTCTTTGCTTGCTTCCAGCACCATCTTGCCAAGTGTCCAGCTAATAGCAATGTCGCCGACTGAATCCATCGACTGGAACGTTGGCCGCCCCAGACCCTTCCGGTCCGCGTGACGGTTGGCATCACCCCCACCTGTCGTATCATTGCCTCCAGGATCCACCAGCCGCGGCATTCCCAGACCTTCGTGTAGAACGTTGGCGATCCATGCGGCCTTGAAGCACTGCATTTCGAGCCGTGAGCGCTCAACCTTGTCACCCCACTTGCCCAGTCCGACTACGCGGCTGTCTGCGAGCACTTCCCCGTGCCCACCAAGTCGACCCCGTTCCTTGGCCTCTTCATGCATCCGCATGATCTCGGACCACTCATTCCCACAGAATGCCTGCGCGGCGCGTTCAAACTCGACATAGTTGTACCCGCCGCCCAAGCCGAAGACGTCCTCAGAAGAATACCAATACTCCGAGACGCCGATGAAATGGGATGCCGAAAAGTCGATTGGGGGAACATGAACACCGTTGAATAAACAGGGCACATCGGGGCAAGGTGCGGTCTTGTTCAGCAAGGGTGCGACCTCTCTGAGGCATTGCGAGAAAGAGCCAGTGCCTACCAACGTATGAGGCTGTTTTGCATGCGACGTTGAGGGTGCGCTATGGACAGGAGATTCGGTGAGATGGAGGTTCTTTGGAAGACATGGGTCCTCTATGATGTCCGCACCACCAGAGGATACCCGGCGCTGTTCAAAATCGTCGATGGCCTGCCCAACGTATCGTTCGCGCGCCTGGTTTGTCCCGTAGCCGAGCCAAGTTGTGACGAAGACCCAATGTCGAATCTCCTCTCCTCCCATAAGACGCAGCCGCACGTCTATGAAGTTCTGACCCTTCTCCCTTTCCTCCTTGCTCGGCTCGAATGCAATCTGCGTGGATGCACCGCCCATGTCGAGAAAGCCGTACGTGGTTCGATCCTCGTCGCGAGGCCCGAATCCGTCCATGAGGTAGTTGACCGCGATCCAGCCAAATAGCCCCTCTTCCTCCCCAGTGATGATGCGAACACTTGACCCGCATGGACCGACGGGTGACGGGTCATCTATCTTGAATTCTGAGTGAAACCGCAGGAAGTGGCATGTCGCCTCGAGCACCGTAGCCTGCTTCTCCGGTGAGAGCAGACGCATGCCTGCGGTCGCGAGCAGAAAGAGAGGAGTCTCCGCATGCAATGACGGCGGGATTTTAGATCGCGCATGTTCCAGCAGAGGAACAAGATATGCTGCAATTCCCTCGGGGTCATCAGCGAAGGAGGATAATCCTATGAGATGGCCCCGTTAATTACACAAGACCTGGTGCTTTCAGACATAATTCGGCCACGCACCAGGCTCCACTTTCGTGAACCAGTCCTCGCCGGTTCTCGTCCCCTTCTCTACCTTCGGTAGTGAATGATATACTTGTCGGCCCTGCTCAACCCTGACGACGCGAGCGTCCCTCCAGCTATATATCTGCGCGCGAGAACCTGACGAACCCGCGTCGATCACGACGCCAAATCGGCGCGCATGCAGCCATTGGTCGGCGACAGTCGGCGGTGGCATGTACGGAGGCCGTCGACGAAAACGACGACGACGAAGGCAGGGGGGACCGGGAAGGCAATTACTTCTGATGAGCGCAACTTTGACGCAACTGCTGAAATTGACCGGATCGCCAGACCTGTACGTTACCACCAGAAAAGGTATGTCATTCCCACGGCTGATTTAATGAATTGCTCTTGGAAGTTTGAACGCTTTCCAATCCTCGTCTGAAGTCTGCAGCCTCCAGGTCCATATATCCAATCTATTCGTCTCATCTTTGTCTCTTTACTCGGTTCCCTGTTCTGACAATCGTTTCCAGTTTCCTCGTCTTGAATTTTGGCCCACACCAAGACACATCTTCGATCAGGTCTATCTACTTTACGAGACATTGAACGCCGCATCGCGTTTAACCATCCCATCCCATATAGTTTCGATGGTGCAGAGAAGTCGGGTCGACGGTAAGCAATGTCTTGTGCACTGCCACAGTCCCTCACCTCACCGCAGGTCCATCGCAGGCCGAGCAGCTCCTGCGAGTCACATCCGGTATTGCAGCAGAACTCATCGAGGCGCATGACTCGAACCAGACAGTATCTCTCAATGAGCTTCGCTCCAAGATTAGCAAAAAGCATGGCTATGGTGGAGTGCCTCGGCTCGTCGACATCATCAGTGCCATTCCAGATGAGTACAAGAAAGCCTTACTGCCAAAGCTGAGGGCAAGACCGATCCGGACGGCCAGTGGGGTATGTCCCCTTTCTTTCCAGACATAAATTGATATTGACCCCGCGTTAGATCGCAGTTGTCGCTGTAATGTGCAAGCCGCATCGGTGTCCGCACATCGCAATGACTGGGAACATCTGCGTGTACGTTTATTGTCGCGAGGTTCGATCCTGTTCTGAAATTATGCCCAGATACTGTCCCGGAGGCCCAGACTCGGATTTTGACTACAGTACACAAAGTTATACTGGTTACGAGCCAACAAGTATGCGTGCCATTCGAGCTCGATACGATCCATATGAGCAGACAAGAGGACGAGTAGAGCAGTTGAAGAGTCTAGGACACAGCGTCGACAAAGTGCGCGCATCTTTATATATTTGCCATTCACGGCTCATTCACATCATGGCGCGGATAGATCGAGTTCATTGTCATGGGAGGCACCTTCATGAGCATGCCCGAAGACTATCGCAATAAGTTTATCGCCCAATTACACAACGCACTGTCTGGTTTTACAGGGACCGACGTAGACGAAGCTGTTCGGTACGTTCCTTTTCCATACACAAAAGCCTACTGTCCTCATTGTCCATCGTGCAGCTATTCGGAGCAGAGTAAGTCCAAAGCAATAGGCATCACAATAGAGACGCGGCCAGACTACTGCCTCAAGCCGCATCTAAGTCAAATGCTCCGCTACGGTTGCACACGCCTAGAGATCGGCGTACAGTCCGTCTACGAGGATGTTGCACGCGATACGAACCGCGGGCACACCGTGCGTGCAGTCTCAGAGTCCTTTCATCTTGCAAAGGACGCAGGCTTCAAGGTTGTCGCGCACATGATGCCCGACCTTCCCAATGTCGGCGTCGAGCGGGACTTGGAGCAGTTCAAAGAGTATTTCGAGAACCCGGCATTCAGGAGCGATGGATTGAAGATATATCCGACGCTTGTGATAAGAGGGACCGGTCTGTATGAGCTATGGAGAACAGGGCGGTATAAGAACTATACCCCAAATGTGTTGGTGGATGTCGTCGCGCGGATATTGGCGCTTGTACCTCCATGGACGCGGGTGTATCGAGTACAGCGGTGAGTCTCTTCCCCCCACATGGTGCATGGCAGGCAAAATTGCTCAATGCAATTGCAGAGACATTCCGCTTCCTCTAGTCACCTCAGGCTGCGAAAATTCTGGGAATCTTCGCGAGCTTGCCCTGAACCGGATGAAGGACTTCGGCGCCGAATGTCGCGACGTCCGTTTCCGTGAGGTCGGAGTATGTGCCCATTCCCTTTTCTCCCTGCCCAGCCATTGCCCTAACCACACACCTGCTTCAGATCCACGAAATCCATCATAAGGTCCGCCCCGAGTCCGTGGAACTGCTCCGCCGAGACTACACCGCGAACGGCGGCTGGGAGACGTTCCTCTCGTACGAGACCCCACGCTCGACATCCTTGTCGGCCTGCTCCGTCTGCGCAAGTGCTCCGAGGAGGGCACGTTCCGCCCTGAGCTCGTTCCGCGGAAAGTGCGGGTGCGCGACGAGAACGGCGAGGAGTGGGAGGAAGAGGGGGGCACGAGCATCGTAAGGGAGTTGCATGTATATGGGACGGCCGTTCCTGTGCATGGGCGGGATCCGACGAAGTTCCAGCACCAGGTATGTTTTCTTTTAATGTGCTTCCCGCATTCCCCCCTCTATACAATCTGCCTTCGTCGTCGAATCCCACCGCTATCGCCTCGCGTCGCGCCGCGGACACCAGTCGCCGTGGCCCGCTTTGTGTTTTTCAATGCCTGTGAACTGCGTGCTAGGCGGGCAGAGACGCTCAGCGCAGAACCGCGTTCGCTGTGTACTCCGAGCGGTGCTAACTAGGCTTGTGGCTTTTCCTCACCCAGGGCTTCGGGACGCTCCTTATGGAGGAGGCAGAGCGTATCGCGCGCGAGGAACACGGCAGTGTGAAGCTCGCGGTCATCTCTGGTATGTCCTGCATGCTGTATTGTGGACGGGCCGCGGTGAACTTACGTACGTCCTAGGTGTTGGGACGCGGGACTATTACCGCCGGCTGGGGTATGAGCTGGATGGGCCGTACATGAGCAAGATGCTTGTGTGATTGAGGCGCGGCGATGAGGCTGGTGTAAAAGTAGGACATGGCTTGGCGGAAAGTCTTTTGCGCACATGGTGTATTGGTTGATATTCGTTCTGTGTTGCTGTAGCTCTAATCATTTCACTTTCCGTGTTGATTGCAGACCGTCCTGAGGGCTTTGACAGAGAGCTTGTCGATGGGCGCGGAGGTATCTTATACTAGTCCTCGCGGCTCAGATCGGCGCCGTTTTCGTTGAAAATATTGTACGTCGTGCATTTTCAATTGCGTAGCTGATACACTGGCTGCCATGAACTTACTTTGCAGTGCCTTGTGGCGGGCATTGTGTATATTCAGGCCCGTTCACTTAGTGATACGACGCCCCAAGAGATCGCACAGCTTGATGCGTCCGTAAAGTCGTCCGACGCGTACTCGCGCACCGTATAACTGCATTTTTCAGGCTCATCACACTCTGGACAGTGTCCCGGCCAATTATCCGCCACCAATGTCCCATATTCATTTAGTTAAGGCTTGCATTAGACGACGCCAAATGCGGTCGGATCAATTTTTGTTCCTTTTCTCTGGGTTTTCCAGCTGCCTGACGGATCGTGATTCAATATTGCGGTAGGCGCACAGTGCTCTGGCTTGCATAGAAGTCTCGTGGGAACTTAGAACCGCGGCCGTTGCAAGCTGACGTTCTGTCACATGTAGATCAGTGATTCACATTACAAGTTAGTGGTTATGTGACGATCATGTCAATTCTGGATCAAAGCACATTGTGTACTGCGATCGGATCGTACTTCATACCAAGTGAGAGTCGCTGTGAGGAGATCACCGACGTCTTTAAAGTGAACGTATCGTGCACAACCATCAAACGTTGACGAATGGCGCCCGGTGCATTTGGTATGCTCAATGTGCGATTATACAGGCGCCCTTACGAGGATCCGAAGGCTCGGCAAGTTGAGAGGGATCGACTGCCATCATTCTCCCTTCCATTCAGGCCTGTCTACGCCCATGGGAAACTAGACATACTTTACCTTATAATAAAATACACCCATATTTCAGCGGTCCACCATTTTGTTTTTCCTGATCATACGATTCGAACTTGGTTCGCAGTGAGCGCTTGAGCTGTGAACAAGCTGTTGTCGGAAAGGAACTTGGAATGAAGCCGGAACCGGACCGCCTCGCGCGCTAATTGCAGGGCCAACATATAGCGGACAGCTTCAACAAATTTGTCACTTTGACCTGGGACTCAGCTTGCCATGCCGACTCTGATGCTTATCCTACTCTCCATCTCCTAGAAACCCGCATTCCACACAATCCCATACCCCCGTACCCTTTCTATCAAACCGGTCGCTTGCCACACCAAATCCTTCACCATCAGTGACCTCGCTAGACGACGGAGGCGACCCGGAGGCGGCAATAATTATTGCTATTAGGTGAGTCGTTGCCAGCATGTCCTAGCCAGCGATCACCAACCTGACCTTGGGATTCCACACAGAGCCTACTAGACGTATCCACTCCTTTGCATCCGCATTGACCACCCTTCTCGTGTCACTCATTCGAATCCCGCCATGGCTACCGCCGTCCAGCAGCCGCCGCTCAAGCCCATCATCATCTACCGCTCGTGTTCCCTCACGGGAACCGACACGCGCGAGCCCTCGCGCTCGTCGTCGCTCTCCTCATCCCCAACCTCCTCCACGGGCCCCTCCGCCTGCGGCCCGTCGTCCGAGGCGCCGACCGTCGCGTCGCACGACACGCACCGGAACTCGAGCTCGCCTGCGACATCTTGCGCGGCATCGTGCCGCCCGAGAAGATAAAGTCGTGCGTGACGCGGTTGAGCTTCAGGAACGTGCGCCGCAGCGCGTCCTTGACCGTCTCGCCGCGATCCTCGCGCAGCGCGCTGAGGTTCGCCTGGAAGAGCGTCGTGAAGTTGTCGTGCAGGTACTTCGAGATGCGACTGTCCTCCGCGGACGCCTGCGCACGCCCGAACATCGCGAAGATCGCCTCGCCCCGGTCGCGGAACGCGGGTTGCACCAGATCGAACATGGACACGTAGTCGCGGTGGCGGCCCAGGTGGTCAGCGATCCCATATGCCATGGAGTTGACTTCCGAGAGGGACGTGCGCACGCGCCGCTCTTCGTTGTCGTCGGGGATGTTCATGGCGAACGTCGTCGTGACGTCCATGAGACCAAGCACGCGCAGCTGGTCGAGCCCGCCGAAGCCGGCGAGCTCCAGCACCACTTTCGCTTGCTCGGGGCCCCGACGAGACTGCTCAGGCTTGATCTCGAGGCGCTTGTTTCCCGAAAGATTGAGGTATCGCAGGTTCTTGTTGAAGTTCCTAGATCCACCGTAAGCACCCGTCACTCGAATTTAGACAAAAGCCAACGGACCAATTCCAGTCAAACTCCCAGTTGTTGATATTGTACTTCAACACATTGCTCCCCACGTCCAAAATCGAGAGACTCGGGACCTTCGCGAGCTCGTGCGGCAGCGTCTGCAGCCTGTTGCCGTTGAGGAACAGGATCTCGAGCCTGCTGAGGCGGTGCAGATCCTGCGTCGGCAGACTCGCGAGCTTGTTCCCGCTGAGGTACAGCTCCTCGAGCTTCGTCATGTCGCGCAGGAACGAGCGCGGCATTTCCTGGATGTCGTTGAACGACAGGTTCAGCACCTTGAGCTCGCGCAGCACCATCAGCACGGGCAGCGCGTCGTCCGTCATGCGGTTCTCGCCGAGGTAGAGCTGCTCGAGCGAAGACACGAGCGGCGGGACGAGGCGCACGGGCATCGTGCTCACGGTGGACGCTTTGCGGTCGGCGAGGATCCCGTTCGGCGGGCTGCCAGGGAGGTCGGGGCTGAGCAGGTTGGGGCTCATCAGCGCCGTGCTCGCAGCGGGTGGCGTACCGCTGCTGAGCGCAGGTGTGTTCACAGCTAGGGTCGTCGGCGGGGGGTGCCACACGGAGATGAGGTTGGACGTCATGTTGATGCGCCGCAGCGCGCCGCATTGCCAGAGGCTGAGCGGGACCTCGCTGAGGTTGTTGTTGTGCACGTCGAGGCGCTCGAGGCGTTGCAGGCGGCCGATGCTCGCGGGCAGCGCGTCGAGCGAGTTGTCCGAGCACGAGAAACAGTGCAGCCGTGACAGCTCGCCGAGCGACTCGGGGATGGAGCGGAAGTTGTTGCTGTCGAGGTTGAGCACCTCGAGCGCGGTGAGCTGCGCGAGCGCAAGGTCGTCGAGCGACGAGAGCTTCGCGTGCGAGATGTTGAGCGATGTGAGTGCGTGTGGGATCTGCCCGATGGGTCCGGGCACGAGCGTGATCTGAGTGATGTCGTTGTGCGAGACGTCGATCTTCGCGACGCAAGGGCCCGTGGAAAGGTCGAGCGCGTGCACCGCGTTGTGGTTCACGCAGAGCTCCTCGAGCCTTGGGAGCATGGCGACGACAGCGAGGTCTACGACATTGTTGCGCCGGCAGTCGAGGAAGCGCAAGTTCGTGAGGCCGCTGCAGCCGTCCGGGAAGCGACTAACGCGATTCCCGACGATGACGAGCCGTTGGAGGTTCGACAGGTTGCCGATCTCATCGGGCAGCTCCGAGATCATGTTGAAGGAGATGTCGAGCTCCGCGAGGCCCTCCATGTCGCAGAGCTCCTCAGGGAACACTTGGAACTTGTTGTTCGAGATGTTGAGCACGCGTAGCGCCCGCAGGCGAGGGAAATACCACGGCAGCTTCTCCATCCTGTTGTTCTGCACCATCAGATTGGTCAGATCCGGGATGCGATCCAGCCCGACGTCCAGATCGCCGATCCGGTTGCATGATAGATCCAGCCCGAGGAGCGTTGTGCAGTGCCGCACACTCTGTGGAACGCGCTTGATGGACATGTTGGACAGGCGGAGCTCCTGTAACCCAGTGCACGACTGGACGAAATCGAGGGGGATCTCAACCATGGGATTGCGCGACAAGTTGAGAGAGCGAATGTCGTCGGCACGACGGTACAGAGCGATGGGTATTGTGCGCAAGCTCCTGTTGGTCAAGTCGATGTCACTGTGGTTGCTGAAGAAGAGATCTTCCTCCTATCGACGAGTCAGATGGCGTAGAGACACGGTGTGCATGCACACTCACCGGAGGACCCAGCACATTGCTCTTGTACACGAACTTGAACAGAAAGCTCAAGTCTTCCCCGCCAAGATTCTCCAACCCGTCCGCAACATCGTATCCTGCCTGTTCTAAACGCCGCCGGACGATATCCGCCGGTCGCTCCGTGTGCGCAAGCAGTCGTTCTGTGTCCACATCATGAGTCTCCAAGCCCGCAGAAACCGCAGAAACAACCACCGACCTCGTCCCCGCTCCTTCAGATACAGCCGGTGCACCTCCGGCTGCTCCCGCAACTTCGGCCTCAGCTTCTGCGCCAGCTGGTCCGTCGTCACCGCCAGCCCGATCGACAGCACACGAAACGTGTTGTTTGCAAGGTGCAGCCGGATCCTGTACGGCGCCCGCTCCTC
>SFCI01000962.1:0-10931 GCA_004681135.1 Hericium alpestre | reverse complement strand
TNGNAGGCATGCTAGCGCTGCCGGAATGCGCAGCCACGGAGACGTACGACGGCGTCACTCCACTCGTCCGTATGCCGGACCATGCAGATGATCTGCAGAAATTTCTTGAAGCTCTCTACTTTGGCGGAAAGTGAGCCGTCTGCTGCTATACTTAAATTTCTTCGTTGATTGAGGGCCTCCGCTTTATACAGAGGATTGCCTATAGAGCGCTTGTCTCCACATACTGGTCTTATTTTGAGCTATTCTTCTCTTGGAATCAATATTCGTATTTGTCGTACTCGTACTCTGATCCTGAATTATTCCTGAATGGTGATTGCGACTTCTTCGAACTGCTATTCACCAATGGCGTCACCTAAATTCTGTCAACTTGTCAGAAAAAGCTTGGAACAAGCTCAACCCAAGAAATGAAGCAACGCACCGGAAACGGCCTCAAGAGTCTCGCGGATCCGCGGATGACCATACACGACGTCCTTGACAACTGACTGCCAGCCCGCCAGATACCCGCCGCCCACCCCATGCAGCGCCCACCGCCTAAAAATGAAAATCGACCCACCCCGCGGCATGCCCTCGCACCGGAACACCATAAGCACGAGGCCCAGCCCACCCAGCCTCCTGATCTCTGCGCTCTCCGCGCGCTCTTCATCGCCATAAAGCGGCCGTGTATTCCTCGGGGCCGACGTACCGCCGAGCCTGACTAGATTCGCCTCGCGGGCGGACTCGTCGTATTCCTCGATTGGCTCGACGCGTGCGCCGAGCAGGAGGAACGGGACGGACATGCGCTTCGGGAGGTTGTCCGTCCGGCGGACGGCCACGACGAGACAGTGCGTGGTCGGCGACACGCCATTCAATTCGTTGAAAACCTGTTCCGCAGCCCACTTGAACAGCCATTCGTACGACTGGGGACGCTTCATTAGCTGTATACTTCACGGAGGCGGAGGACGCGCACTGACCGAGATCCACGCGCCGATGTCATACCACGCCTTCGGGCGGCACCAGACCTTGTGGTCCGGCCAATCGGCGCTCTGACATGCTTTGCTCTGCAGTTCGTGAGCATCATGCGTGCATGTGTGCGGGAGCCACGTCTGCGCTAGGCTGGGCTCAGACACGTCAGAACAAGACTTACGCAGTAGCGCACGAAGTGGCAGCGACTGCAGACACGCATCTTGGTCTTGCGCATTTTGGACGAGCCTGCAGGGCAGTGCGGCCACGCGCAGACTTTTTCAGCCTTGGGGTCGCCCACGGCGAATTTGACTGTGCTGTCGAGGATCGGCATGGTGAGAGTCAGGCAAGAAGAGAGTCGAGAAGGCCTGTAGCCTGCGGTGAATATGTACTGGGCTGACCTCCGTCTCAAGGCACAAGTGTGGACGCCGCTGCTGGGTCCAAGCTGTTTCGAAGTTTGCCGCTTGTCGCATGTCAAAACGGCAGGAGCCGTGGGCGGAAATTAATCTCATGCGTAAGCCGAGATGCTTGCGGCGTCAACGAGCTATGTAGCCGAGATAAGTATACTTATCATGACGATGAGATTCCGCCCGCATCTCTTCGTGGTATCAAGATGATCACCGCGCTGGAGGAGGAGGATGCAGCGTATTAGGCACAGCGTCCATGGAGTCGCGAGAATGTCCTTCTATAAAAGCTACATGCACCTCGCCACTCTAGTACTGATATGACATCGCCAGGGCTGCATATATTCTCAATACCACGTCCGCATATGCTGCGTCATCCTCCTCCTCGAGATCAACGCTGTTTGCCGAGACCACCGGCCGGCAGACTTTGGGTGCCTCTAGTTTCTTGCAATTGGTTAGCATCCGATCCAAAGAACGCGGCTCACAAAACTCACGCTCCATACCCCGAATGAGATCATGGATGCAGAGCATTCCACTCCCGATGTCCCTGACGACGGAGCGCCATCCCGAAAAACGCGGCCAGGCGTCCGCATCACGCAGCTTATATCGTCGCAGCACCCAGTGAATTCCGTGCGTCTCGTAGCCCTGCACCACCACGAGCGCCTTGCCCATCCCGCCCTCGCGTTTGATCTGCGCGTCCTCTGCCTGCTCGATATCGTCGTAGATCTGCCGGCCGAGCCCGCTCGGATCTCTGCCGTCCCGTTCGGCGTCCGTCCCTGGCGCCATCGCGCGCAGTTCTTCCAGCGTGATAACGGACACATCGTACAACATAAACGGCGTCGGTACTGGGATGCCGAAGTCGGTCATTCGCATCGAGCGCATCTTCACGCAGTGCGTCGACGTGAGATTCGGCCCGTGCAAGCCCCCCAGGGCCTGTGCAGCTGCCCATTCGAATAGCCATTCAAAGGACTGCGTTGGCTCGACTTAGCTGCGCTTCTCAGGCGAAGGAAGGGACTCGACTGACCGTGATCCACTCCGCGAAGTCTCCACCCTGGTGCCAGCGGCACCATTCTTTGTGTTCCGGCCAATGCGCCCTCTGGCACGCTGTGCTCTGCAGCGTGTAAATCAGCCATTCAAAGGTCAATCAGGCAGCGCCGATTCCGTTAGACACAGCGAATGAAGAACGACGACACCTACGCAGTAGCGCACCCAGCGGCATTGTGAACATGCTCGCATTTTGATGCCCTTGTATTCGCCATCTCTCGGACATTCAGTCCATCGGCATATCCGTACAGACTTCATTTTTTCAAGCTCTTTCGTCAGCAAAGTCAGATGGGACATGATGGAAGGAGGACAGGTGCGGTAATGTCAATTGCCAGCGAAGACAACATCGCTTCGCCGAGTTCACCGCCTTCCTTGACGTCGCTTCTTCGCTTGTCACTAAAACGCTACTTAATCAACGTGAACAAGAAGACGGTTTACGAAAACACGAGGCAGTTATCGCCGAGATATCGGCCACGACTCCGCTCCCCTTTTCAAACCATCCCTTCATTTTCTGCTTTGGACTTCGCCGCCTGTTCCAGCTCTGCGAACATCCCGCTCTTGAGGCACATATCTCTGAATATACCATCCTGTCGTATCAGATTCCATGGAGTGCCTAATTGGGCGATCTCGCCCTTGTCAAGGACAATTAGACGATCGTAGTCAATGACCGTCTTCAGCCGATGGGCAACTATGCGGGGAGTACAGCTATCAGCACTGCCAGACGGAGCTAACCACACAAGCATACCTGTCAAAAGCAACGAGCTACCAAATTCCTCTCGAATGGTTGCCTGGATCTTCGCGTCGGTGGCGAAGTCTATGCTACTCGTCGCCTCATCCAGCACGATGACCGAGCTGTGTCTGAGCAGCGCTCTCGCCATTGCGATCAGCTGCCGCTGGCCCTGCGAGAAGTTCGTCCCTCCTGGCGAAACCTGTGTGTCAAGCGAGACGGTCGTCGAGCCTTCGGCGGAAAGCGGGAGCAGCGAAGGAATATCCNGNTCCCCGGGAGCGGGCGACGTCGGCCTGGTGCTCGCGCGGGACGCCTGGCGCGAAGTGCGCTGCGACGTGTATGCGCTGTCGGACAGGATGTGCACGCGATGCAAAACATCTAGACACTCGACATCATCGTGCTCGTCTGCGACAAGTGGTCAGATCACAGGCACCGTCATCTTCGAGAAGATGCTCACTGAAAGGATCTAGGTTTTCTCTAAGGGTCCCCGAGAAGAGCGTTGCGTCCTGCATCGAGCTAAGCATGTCTCTGCGTCATCACCTCTGAAAGTCACATACCTGTGGTATAAAAGTCTGACAAGCACCAGTAAGCATATACAGACTGCATGCGTCAAACAGACAACTCACAATTCTTGATCTCAAGTCATGCAGTCCGATGGTGGATATATCGATGCCGTCTATCACAATCCGACCTTTCGCGGGATCAACCTAATGAAATATGTGTTTGTCAACAGAGAACATGTATATATTATTGTGAGATACTGACGAAACGCAAGATACTCATGGCCAGAGTCGACTTTCCGCTACCTGTTAAAGAGGTTATCATTCATACTTCCAGTTAGGTCGTTCAAAGTAATACTATACCTGTCCGACCCAGCAGTCCGACACGCTCTCGGCCCTTCAGAGAGAACGAGATATTGTGAAGCACGGGTGGAAGCTCCGGCGCATACTTGACGTCCAGGTCCTCGACGACAATCAGATCATTGCTATCACTCGAAGGCCAGTAGGCAGGCGGACGATTCGATTCGATAATGGCCGATGGCTCCTGCGGAAGGTCAAGGTATTCGACGATACGCTCCACGGAGCTGGAGAAGCAGAAATTCCATATCAGCATGAACAGGTCAAACTTATACAGAAGTGAACATACTTCAGGTCAAGCTCAAGGCCAGTCCAGAAACGACAGGTCCAGTAGATACTGGTTGTGAACGCCATGGCGGACGTGATACACAGACCAGCCGTACCCGCGCTGGCATATCCCGACAACGCAAACAAAGTTGTCGTGAACACGGCAAACGCGCCGAGCGTATCGAAGTTGAGAAGCAGCCAGCGGTTCGTCATCCAAAAGCCATACCACATCTATCAGGCACTGCATTAGTAGTCTATAACATGTAAGTATGAAACCTCCACGTACCTGAGTGGTCAAGTCAATCTTGCCGTGAAGATTATCGAGGAAACGCTGCTCCGCCGAGAATGCGCGTACGCTCACGATGCCTTCAAGCAACTCGTTGAACTCAGAGAAGATAGGCGACCGCGTGTTGGACTCCATGCGCCGCAGGTCGCGACCCGTGTTCAGATACCCGATTGCGAGCTTGCGATAGACCAAACCGATGATGAAGGCGGGGACCAGGAACAAAGGAAAGATGAAGCTGCAGATATGTCGTGATAAATGAGCAGAAATCTGGGCATCAAAGGAATGGAACGAACGTGACGGTCAGGACGGAAGCCGCGAAGGTAGCGAGGGAGCTGTTGACTGCCTGCAAAGACGATGCGAGCGACGAGTCGATGGTTTCGACGTCCTGAGAAACACTGATCAGCATGAATAGTACCCAGGACCAGAGCCTTACGCACCTTACTGAAACGATTGAGCATCCGGCCTATACGATGTCGAGATTAGAACCTCCGTCAGACAACAAGATGCCAGCACTTACCTTGGGGCGTCGTGTCATGCCATCTCATCGTGGCACGAACAACAGTTTCCAGCAGCCTCCGAAACAATACCCTCGAGGCACGCAAAGCACCCGTGTACTGCACCACAGTCGACAGCATATTCGTAACCGCGATAGACAGACCTATGGCCGCATAGATGCCGATGTAGAACAGCGGACTATCTTGGGCGCGGGGCAAGTTCAGGATCGTACGCGGGGAGCTCGACGCGTGCATGCTGTGTATCGCGTGCGTGAGGTGGTGTGAGGTGAGCGGGCCGTCCATCATCGCCTCCTGCTCGACGGCAGAGAAGGATGTGAAGCTGTACGTTGTGCCCGGCGTTTCGGTGGACCCGTACGCTTCACCCCATATCTGCAATGCATAGTTAGCACATGCCCCGTCCCAGAGCAGCAACATTTCTCACCTTGATCCAGACTTTCTCCGTGACGCCCAGAACCTGCATTGAAAGGAGGTCAAGATCGGATACCCACTAGCTCAGAAAAACGCATTACCTGAGCCAGAACAATGAGCAGCCCAAGAATAGACCAAGTCCAATACGACCTTGACGAAGAACATCAGAATCCCGAAGGTGCAAACGCTCTACCGAGGCCGTCACTCACGAAGCCCTCAAATAAGTCTTATAAATATGCCACTTCACCCCGCCCGTCTGCCTGTGCTCCTCTTTGACGAGCTTCCGCGCCGCCTTGGCCTTGACCTCCGGCTTGATGTCCTTCGCGCCGACCTCAGCGACGGCCTCTGCAGCTTGCTCCTCGGCACTGGGCTCCGCCGCGACGATGGCCTGCTCCGCTTCGCGGGCTTCGATTTCCGACTCCTGCGCGATGTCGTCCAGGACGCCGCTCGCGCGCAGTTCGCTCACGACGCCTTGGGTGTCTATGCGGCCGTCCAGCATGCGCACCAGGTAGTGTGTTCCGGGAAGGACGAGCTCGACATGGTGGGTGACGAGGACCTGTGAAAAGTTATGCTCAGAGATATCCGAGATACCCGAGGAAGATCACATACAACGGTGCGGTGAGCAAGCAGCGGTCCTTGCAGCAGTTTCTCGTACAGGAATCGAGCTGTATGGCTATCCTATAATCATGAAATAGCTTGAGATGGGAATATCACATGGCAACAGATGGACAAGCATACCACGGCACTCAGCGGATCATCCAAGAGAACAAACTTCGTCGGGGCGTAAACAGCTCGAGCAAGCGCGACCCTGCAGAAAGACTGTCAACGCTCGACGCACACAACGTGGATGTCAACCCACCTAGCTTTCTGCCCTCCAGAGAGACTCACGCCCCTTCATAGTACAACTCGTATCAGCACAACCCTGCCGATTCAAAGATAGCTGTACCGACCTGGCGCCGATCTCCGTCTCGTCTCCGTCCTCGAGCATTTCCAAGTCAGGCTTCAATGCACAGCACTCGATGACTGCATTATACCGCTCCTCGTCGTACGGGTATCCGAACAGAATGTTGTTCTTGATCGACTGGTGCCGCAGCCACGGCGACTGTGCAGCATAGGAAATCGAATGCATCAGGCCGTGCTCGTCCACCTTCGATGGGTCCTTCGACATGATGATGCGGCCGTGGAGGGTGGTCAGCTCGCCGAGGAGGGCCATCTGAGGAGAAACATGTTTATTCTACCATTTTGCTACCGAATTAATGTAGGCGCTCACCAGAAGAGCCGTCTTCCCGCTAGCAGTTGGGCCAGTGACGACGGTGAGTTGCCCATCAGGGAACATTACAGAAATGTCGCGCAGCTCAAAGCGATGGTCGCCCGCCTCACTCACGCTGACGCTGACAGTTGTCGACCGCGTCTCCGCACCCTCGTCCGCGCCGTGGCCGTTGGTACTGCCGTTAGTCTTCGCCTGCGGCGCCTTGCCATTCTGCTGATCCTCGGTCTTTTTCTCCTCGACCTCGTTCCACTTGAACGTCCCATTCTCGATGCCGAAGCCCTTCTGCGCATCAGTCTCGGGAGGCGCAGGCCCAGCGCGGGTCTTTTTGAGCGTGGAGACCTGCTCGTCGACTTCATCCTCCTCTAGGTACGTTGAAATGCGGTTCAGGGCAACGCCGGTTTGCAGGATCTGGACTATCCAAGCCGGGATCACGTTCAGCGGCGCCCGGATCATGTTGAACAGCGCGATGGCCTGCACACACAAACTCTATTGGCACGAACAGACAAGCCGAGAAATCAAAATACGCACCGTGAATGCAATGCTGACCGTCAGCTCCTTGCCCTGCATCACGAACACGAAGAACGAGATGACGGAGACGAAGATCGGCGCCGAGGACCACAGGACCGAGAACATGACGGAGTTCACGCGCGCTAGAAAAGCAAAGGATTCCAGTATGGTGTCAGAAAGGTAGCGCTTTCGACGCACCTTTGACCATCCATTTGAGCTCGAACTCACGCGCATCGAGTGCGCGCTGGATCCAGCGGTCTTCCCACGCAAAGAACTTGATGAATTTGATCTGCAAAAATATTGGTATCGCGAAGAAGGCTAGCCAAAGCACAAGGACTCACTGCGCCGATGAGCTCGTTGAGGACGCCCATGCGCTTGTCGCGCGCGGCCATCACGCCCTTTTGGATGCGAATACTGCGGCGTGCGATGATACTGTTGAGGGGCCAGCAGATGACGATGACGCCGAATCCTGCAAAGGCGGACAGGCCCAGCAGTCTGCGTCGTTTGGATCAGCAATGGCCAACGACAGGTGAGGCAAATCACGTACTGATAGAGGAAGAGGGATGCGATGATGATTTCAAAGGGTGCTATACGACGCGAGTTCAGTTGAAGTAGAATGCTTGTGGTCAATCCGAACGGTCTTACCGCTATAGATAAAGTACAGCGCCGATATCGTTTGCGCAACCTACAACCGAATGAGCGATCCACACCAACCACGACCGCAGCAAAGGCACCCACCCGATTTGCATCGCCCGCCATCAAGTTGACGATCTTTCCAATATCCGCACCTGCCTTGGGGTCGTCGGCCTTAGGATCCGTCTTCTTCTTGCCGCCGTCTTTGGCCGCCTGCGCGTCTTTGGCCTTGTCCTTGTCGACGACGCCGGAGAAGTCGCGCCGCTTGAGCGCCTTGTCGTAGATCGACGCCATGAGCTCGGAGCGCATGCGCGTGCACGCGCGGCGGCCGAACCACAGGTGCTGCACGTCGGCTTGGGCCTGTGATAGAGGGGCGGTGAGAAGGGTGAGTGGTGAGTGCGGGCTGGGGACTAACTTTGGCCACGGTGCAGACGAAGGCGAGGAATGCGTAGATGTAGGCCTGCGCGCGGCTCTCGGGGGTTGGGTGGTCAATTGCGTCGAGGATGCGTCTGCGACGTGGTGTCAGTATGTAGGATGATAGCAAAGAAAAATGGTTGACTTTAGGAAGAACGGGCTTGCGTAGTTGAAGACGACGCTGACGAAGGTCAACATGAAATCTAGTCTGCAAGAGATGGTCGGTCAAATGACGGCCACATGCTGCGATGAACGAACATGAGGTCAAGCGAGTTGGCGGCCCAAAGTCGGCGGAGGAGCGTCGGTCGTCTGACATAGGTTCATGGTCAGTTCAAATGTTTTCGAGACATCGAAGGGAATCTGCAACTAACTTTGTATTGCTGAACTTGATGAAGACAGGGCGCGACTGCATGGAAGGACTAAGGGACCAGACATCCTTCTCGTTCAAGGTGGTGTTCGTGCCCTGACACAGCGTCAGCATGGTATCGTAGCAAAGCATGCAGGATCTTACCTTCTTGATTAGGGGATATATCCAGTGGAACGTGATCCACCCGCCGAGGCTGGTATAGTCTTCTGGAGACACGGAAACGCCCTGTCAAGTCCACAATGAGAATGATAAAGTTCAAATGATGGACACGAAAAGTTTGAACGGATAAGTGGGATGTGTGCTGTCGAGGCAGAAAATGACGTTTTCACGAAAAGCTCTCGAATTCGGTGAAGACTCATAGGTTGAATCATGCAGTCGAAACTGAGTATATCCTCGAGCATCCACCAAATTCACAGCCGCGGCGCAAACAAATTGAAACGTGTAGTGAGAACTCACAATCTCACTTGGGTCCACACCCTTGCTGGGAACCCCCACGGGCATGGCAAGGACGATGGAAATAAGGACAACCACTGCTGCCAAGTTTATGGCATGCGCAACAAGTACAAGCTCTGACGGCAGTGGGACACCATCGACGTGCGAGTTGTAGAAGATTCCTAGGAAGCCGAGCAACGAGACGACGAGATGCACGCTGTATAGAATGAAGAGATCATAGGGTGGCGTGGGCTTGGGTCGTACGACTGGACGGATGGTAGCATAGAGCCAGGTAGCCGCGGTCACAAACGGCTGAATCAGGTTGATGGGGGAGCGCGCTTGAACGAGGTTGAAGGACCCTATGGCAACCCACACGAGCGTCTCCAGAAGCGCTATCCACGCAAGCGCGAGAGGGCGCCAGAGGTGTGCTTTCCTCTCAGGCTGCGGGGTTGCATCCCCGTCGTCTGAAGCAGCTTCTCCAGCTGCGGCATTGCTTTTGAGTGCCTCCGCCTCCTCGACAGTTAAGAAGCTACGTAGCGGCTTCCAGAGAGGGCTAAGCAATTCGGTGAGGCGTGCGGGGACGGGAAGTGAGAAGATACAGAGGATGAAGACGAGACCGGCTGGGACCACGGCGCTCCAGAAGGCGCGGACGCACGGACTGTCGATGTCGAGCGCGCCATGTCCTGGACACACGGCGAGCTGCATCGTCGTTGTCGTTGTCGTCGTTGTTGACGACGAGATGGTGATCGTGTTGAACGAGTGGGATGAGCCTGAGAGCGCAGCGCGCGTCTCCCCAGGCCGACGCGACTAATAAGCGGGCGCCAATCACGCGGGATAAGGGGTTATTTTGGAAAGTATTTACTTACGTAATACTGAGTGTGAGAAGGACGTGCGCGCGCCAAAAGGACTTGACCAGAACCGCGACGACGCCGACGCCATCGATCCCGCCTTCCTCCTCCATGGAGTCCCTCAACCTCAACACCCTCGCAACATCGCTGCCCACTGCAAACCTCGCCAATGCCGAGAAAGACCTGCTTAATGATTTTAAAGGTGCGTCGATTGCCTGTCGCTCGCTGCCACCCGAGCGCATGGACTGATTTGTTACGCACCCAGCCGCGGCGCTGAGTATCACCACGCTCTATCGCTCATCGAGAACGACATCGAAGAAGGCATACAATGCTGGATATGCAGCAGCATGTCAGGACATGCTGCAGATGATTCAGCAGGGCGTCTCTGATTCGGAGTCTGAAGGCGGCAGCGGCATGCCCACCATTGGCCGGGTGATGGACTGGGTAGAGGCGCGCATCGAGGCTATCAGGGCCCGCGAGGAGGAGGAAGAGGAGGACGAGGAGCGCGAGAAAGCCGGCCATGTCAAGATACCTCAGCCGGCGCCCGCCCCTGGGCTGAACAGGGCGAAGACGGTGCCGGTGCAGAATAAAGACAACGTTCGTCCTCGATACTTCTTCATCATACTTCACATCTGACTATATCTGCGACCTTAGAATACCGCATCAACGTCGACAAAGCATTCACAACCCCCACAATCGTCGCCTCCATCGCCTTCGCCGACGATCGCCCAACGACCCTTGTTACCCCGTACGGCCAAGAGCCGCGCCTCAACGAGCGCGACGCCTACCACCACCTTCAAGCAGCCGATCATCAACCCCGCCGGCGCCTTCTCCTTCAACGTCCACGCACCTGTCAGCACCGCGCTTTACACCTCGCCCTCCTCCGACACGACCGCCTCTCCCATCCCCGTCCACACTAGCCCCACCCCCTCCAGCTCCGCGCTCCCGGCCGTCGCTGCCGGTGCCAAACGGAGGCACGCCATGATGATGATGCTCGACTCGACCCCATCTGC
>SFCI01000961.1:0-12941 GCA_004681135.1 Hericium alpestre | reverse complement strand
GAGACATCGACCATGGTGTGGATGTCGAAGGGAGTGATGTCAAGTTAAGAAATGAAACGTACGGTTCTTAACAAACCTCTTACCACATATTTGGGGGTCCTGCTTGAGCCCATGTAAGACCATCCAGCAAGGCATAGTATATATGAGAACATGCCCCCGTAGTTAGTGAGGGAATTAGATGCTCCTGTCGTGCAGTTTCCCAGTGCAGCACATTGCACTACATCATTATACCCAATCACTGAGCAGCATTGGCTCCATCCTCTGCACCTGTCACCAACAGGAGTGGGCCATGAATAATTTTGCAAGTGACCATCAAAAAGAGGAGTGCACTCAAGGTATCTGNTCATGCCAGAATGTACACGGAGGATGCCAGTACTATCTACTGTTGTTAGTAAGTATCTTGACNACACAGCNCATATCACNTATGCGATGTCCATCGTGAAGACTGAATATAACATATAAACACAATTATTCCTGGAAAGAGGCAGGTGTTCGGATGAACCAGAGCCTTATTCTAGTTGGTATATGTAGGATCAACTCCAAATATGTCAGGACAACAGGGAATTCCTGCGGCCTTGTAGATGCCAATTCTAACTATGGNGCCATGTTCTCATATATAATATGCCTTGCTGAATGGTCTTNCATGGGCCCTAGCTCTCCCATTTNCAGAGGAATCGGCCCCGCATGCTCCCCACACAGTGCACAGAGGGTGCTTTTTCACCCTTTATCAAATNTCAACCAAATTCTATGAAATAAGTGGGAGCACCTGCGTGCTGATGAGACGTANTCCGACGCAGTTCAGATCGTGTCAATAGCTAGTCTGGTTGTCGAGAAAAATGGCTCCGACTGCTGGAGCCTGTTCGTGCAGAAAAATGTGTCATGCCGTGCCACTGCCAACTTGTCTGCAAATGGAAATAAGTCACGTGCCATCCCATTTCCTCNGCACATNCATCAGCAAAAATAGNACTAGGAGNGATCTCATTGCAAAGCACTGCAAAGCTCAAAAAGCTCACCTACCAGGGAGCTTTGTAGCAACCATCACCCACCACTATATCATACTGATGGTTAATGCAGTTGCACACAATCTGTCAGAAAACCCTACCAACTGGGCTTAGTTTTTCAATNCATGGCCACGTGGTGAGGTTTGNTAATTGTGAAGCAAGCTGCATGCTGGTCATCGTCATTTTGCGAACCAGTTCNATGACTGACTGTAGCCTTAAGAGTTGATCTGCAGTATTCTTGCATAGATAAATTCAATAAAAATCTAAGTTGTTATTAGAATCTAAGTAGATACATTACTGTGACTAAAACATGATTGTATCTATTATATGTACTCGACACCACATGGAGATACCTCCATCCTCCAAGTAAGACTCGGNANATGAACTGACCCATCATGCACGTCATGTTGTGCTGACTGTGCGGGTGCTGCTGATGCACTGATGTGGAGTCTGGCACCTGNAGGGAGGACCCCTGAATATCCCACCAAAGGTACCATCAGGGTGCTGACAGAAAAAGCCCAAAAATCGGCCAAGCTGGGATCCTGATGTGGACAAAAGGGCCAGAATTTTGGCCAAGGTCCGATCAAAACTGCTACAAATAACGGGCTCTTTGGCTCAGCTTCCATCCCTGGTGCGGACGGATATCCGGTGCTGAGGGCAGAAATCTGGCACCAAACAGCAGAAATTTACAATTCCTGCAACCCATCACATTGGTTTTGATGTTCGATCTCTTCGTGCNGCCACAAACAGCCCTGTTTGGCTCAAACTCNGATCCATTTTGCTGATGGATCNNCCTNGGAAAGTGATGTCCCACCCAAATTTGGACATTTTTGGCACAGATTTTGCACTGACAGAAAGGTCAAAAATTGGATGCAANCTCTAAGCACATATTCAGGGGTCCTCCGAAGGGGTCATCAGGCAGCCACACCATGCGAGACCGTGTATCAATATTTTGCCATGCTCAGTNNTCAGCAACAGTGATGCACCATCTCACAGTCCTGNGGGGAAGCCTCCAAGATAGCNTAGACCAGAGGCTGAGAAATGCTATCGAGATGCACAGGGTGTGAAGTATTTGCCTGCCTGGGCAGAGCAGAGCAACCTTGAGTATGAGGGCCACNAAGTCAGTAAAAGAAAAAAGAGATGGTAAGTTTGACAGACCAACCTGTGGGCATGCTGAGCAGTACTTGAGGAACTAAGTTTAGGGCCAGTGAAAATCTGCCTTGACACTAAAATGAGAACTTGGTGCGANGAGTTCGGCAGGTAGTTCAAATTATGCAATGCTATATTGGAACTTGTGANATCTTGCAATGCAGATGGAGATAGGCAAGTCCTTTGCCTTGCCATCACCTCCTTGTGGTGAATNACCAAGGTATTGCAACACTTATATAATCTGTTTATATTCATTTGCTTTGCTTTGCAATGGGTCACCATGCTGGGTGGCAGGATACAATCTCTGCCAGGCAGTAGCTACTCGCTGATGTCAGTTTCTACAAGTTGAACTTCCACAGCCAGACCTTGAAGGTGCTGTTGAAGTGCTTAAAGAACAAGTACAATGATTTGCTATGCTACATGTGAGGTTTTGGTCGTTTTGATCACTCATCAATTATCTAGGAATGCATCAACTGCCACCAGTCACTGCTTGCTTCAGGAGACTAAGTTCTCACTATATCCTGCTCTTCAATACCTGACAGCAGCCCAATATTCATCTATTCTCATTGGATTCAACACAAGTTATTCTGCAACTAGTACGTCTGTCACCAAAATTCATCTTGAAGCTAATTGTGAGCATATGCAATATGCAGCCCAGAATATTCAGCTACTGCTGGACACACACATTTTGCCCAGTTAACCATACTGACTGCCAGTGGTACCAGAACTCATGACATGCATTGGATGATGGAGCAAGAGCTGGAGGCAGTCCATCTGCATGCATACACCATGCAGAGATGCTACAACATGCTTGCTCTCATCTTTACTGAGGCTGCATGCTGACATCTTGACCCACGTGTTCTTGCTGCTTGCAAATGACACAGGCCTCATGATCTGTGTTACTCACATCTGTCATCATTGGCACACTCTTGTGTTATGTTCGGGTCAAATGCCCATTCAGCCAGAAGCACTTCTAAGTACGCTTTCTCCTTATCTTATCTCTGTGATGCATTTATAGATTAGATGCTGGGTGTCAAGACTCGGTCGTAGACAGCAGAGAACCACCCAAGTCACCAACAATGATGGAAGCGAGAGAGCAGAGAGCGGCAAGCAGTGCAGTGACCTGTATTGGAGGTACAGTACGGTACAGATGAAATGGACAATCTAGGGAAATAGGCAAGTAACAGGGAGCCTATAAGTACTGGGACGACAATGGGAAAAGAACAATGGAGTGGAGAACAATAGGATGTCCCAAAGGGGAACAAGGGTATGGGTGAAGGATGGCCCCAGGTCATGTGGGGAAGTGAACATGTGATGGGGCAGCTGGAGCACATGACCGACGCGATGCCTTGATGGCAGAGAAGAAGGCAGAGAGAAATGGAGCAATCCGTGACATCAGGTAAATAACTAACATCAGCGTAGCAGGCAGAATCACGGAGTGAGACGAGCACGCTGCAATGCGCAGTGTTCGCAGAGACAGTCCTGTTGGCTTCACCCTTGTTGTTCTGCATGGCCGGGCTGTCGAGTTCAGAAGCTTCTCCGATGCATTCAATCTCGCCCACAAGCTGCACCGCGAGCTCGTGGTTCTCCATGGGCAGTCATCGTGCTCGTGGCTCGTGGTCTCATGCTCATCGAGTGCCTTGCATGCGAGCTCGACCCGCTAGAGGTCGCGATTCAGCCAGTCCACCTCCAGCTGCAGCAAGAAGCATGCAGTTGTATGGCTCTCACCGAGCTTCTTTGACTCCGTCCTGCACCTAGAGCATGCGCTGCAGTACGTAGAGGTCCGACTCGCGCTGCGTGAGCAGTGTCTGCATCTGTGCGAGCTCATCGCTCACGTTCTGCAGTGCAGACTGTTTCGCCTCGAGCGCGTGCCACTCGTGCTGCATGTCGGCATCGAACTGCTGCTCGAGTTTGTCGACGCTGCGTTCTGCGCATTCGCATGCCTTGTGGACTTCTCGACGAGGTGCGCATGTGCTGTGCGAGCTCTTCTTGCCGCGATCGATCGCAAGACATCGCATTGAGCAGGAGGTCACCACGCATCTCGAGCGTGCACCGAAACATGGCCATTGGGACGCGGCGCCAGCGCCGCAGGTACATCTAGCCTAGTTATCGGTGCTCCCGTCCTCGTAGGGCGCACCGGTACTTGTGATCGGGATCGGGAGTGAGAGGCAGGAAGAATTGGTAGAGACTGGCTCACCAAAAGCGTCAGAGTCGAGGATGGAAAGATCGGGGACAGAGGCGAGGAGTCCGGGCACTTGCCATTGGAGGGTTGATTTGAACCGTGATCTGTGCGAAAGATGTGAGATACTCAAGATGAGGGTAATAATGTAGGTCAATCTGACTTATTCTGCTCCGCGACAGCGCGCGGCACGTCTTCATGAAGCCAGCAAGCACGTGTCCTATATTTAAGATCTAATCCACATCCATGAGAATCAGCTCGTGCTGCATAAGACAGGGAAGAGCAATGCACGCGAATCAAAATATTCGGGTGGCTCATACATCTCTTCCTCTTCGAGGAGGAAACGGTGCGCTTGCAGCACGGAGAGACACTGCTTGGTGTCGTCGATGAGAATGAAGGTAAGCAGAAAGCATAAAGGGGGCGCACGGTCTCGCAGCGGCACCAGCGCAGGCATCAGTCACCTAGGAAGAAGAGATTGCCATGCACGCACACTCAGGATCCATGAGGATCTCCTGCGCGAGGGAATTTGCAGGCGGCGCACAGGATACCAGCTTCGCGTCCAAGGAGGACGGCAGGCACGAATGCTTCGCTGCGTCTGCGTCCAGTTCTGGCTACGGCAGCGAGCGCTTGCTGCCATTTGGCGTGTCCTGACTATCTGCGCACGCGTCCAGTTCGACAGACATGCCGGCGGATGACCCGTCGAGGATCGGTCAAGGTGCGAGGGAGCTGTCACACAGGATCATGAGCGTGCCCGAGATACCNACATAACACGTGGGGTGGGGGTACGCACGACGCGGGCAGCGCCGACGACTCGACGAGCGCATCGTAGGGATACCTGAAGGTGTGAGGACCCGAAGAGGATGTGACTTCTTGGGCAGGAGTGCAGGCATCTTCTTCCAAGGATGGCGGTCGCTCGTGAGGGTTCAGACATGACTTCCAGTACTGCAGGTGCGTGAGCGGGGGTTGGGTGGGAAGCACACGTGCGATGCACCTTGTATGCCAGACACTGGATCATGGTCGCCCCCTCCTTTATGTCCTGGAGGGTACTGCACAGCCTGTAGGCATGGTCAAACATGCACGTAAAGCAGTCGTGACGGAAAGATAAACCCTGATTCTTGCAGTTCCGTCTGCAGCACTGGCCTGTGGTTGGAGGTGGTACTTGCGCCGATGGCCTCCATTTCGCGGTCACAATGTTTCATCACACATCATCATGTTGCTGACGCTGCGCGCCGACGATGGCACCGAGGCCCGATGGTTGAAGAAAGGCATTTTAGAGACAATCATAAGTACGACTTACAAGTTAATGATGCAGGCTACGCCGCGTCATGCTTAGTCAGCAGCGCTACGACGAGTTGGGACAGAAAGTCACTAAAAATCGAAGGAAAGGGGGATGAGGACGATGGAGATGAAGGGAGGGAAGGGGTATATATAATCTCGAAGGCCCCAAGGAGGAGAGACTTAGCGAAATTGGAGGAGGAAGGGACGTATACAAAATTTGTGACCTTCCTAATTTGGACGTGTACAGATTTTGTACATACACGAGGCAACACGTATGTACAGACCTGCCGACACTTATACAGAATCTTTTTGCGACACTTGGAACGTCATATCTGCCAAAAAAAAAAAAAGATATCTACACTGTTCCTTTTTAATCAGCTTGGACAGAAGACATCCTAGCATATGTATTTATGTTTATTTAACTCACGGCCTCGACCTCCGAGCAAGTCCAGTCACCAACGGCGGCCCTTCGAGTAAGTTATAATTGAGCAGAACGCAGCAAGAAACTCGATGGTAGGAAAGTATTAGGCTGAGACTGCGCTACCTTGGTGCATGGTTCGATGCGATTTCACTAAGTCGAACACGCACTTTTGGCGGGCCTGCCAAAGTCGGCCCGCTAGTTAGCCCAGGCCGTATGCAGCATGCTCGGCTTGCCCGGCTGCTTTTTGTCGGAGTCGTTAGCAGCCGGGCAAGTTCGAGCTCAGCTGCACCGACGGCCTGGATTCGAGGCTATACTGCGTCGCTAGGGCACACTGAGAATACCGAGGGCAGTGACGCGTGACAGTCCTCACCAGGGAATAGTCGAATGAAACGTTTTTGCTAATGACCGCGAGTACTTGTCTGTCCTACATACTGCAGTCTTTTCCTTCAGCTCTCTTTGAAACATCCTCGATTTCTGTCTCCCGCGGATGATGGCATGTAACAAACATGGTCGTGACCTGTTGGCTGCCCAGAGCGTTGGTTCAGACGTCCACTTATTGGGACCTACGTATGTTACATCGACTGTTCGTGGATGCCATTGTTATTTGCTCATGACATTTCTCACAAATAGTCCACAGAGTTTTGTGCAGAGCTTGCTATATTTTCGAGATGGGAATGTCATACTCTTCGCTCCACACGACTCGGACGAAGACACCATCGTAGCCTTCAAGATACACCAAACAATTCTCGGACAACATTTCGCAAAATTTCCGGACTTCTCGCGGAGTCACTCAATGGCTCTGATATCATGTACGGCGGGCTGCCCGTCATCCAATTTTCAGACCCAGCCGAATCTCTGTCCATGACACTCGAACTCATATATCACATTCGGTGCAGTTTCGACTTATGATTTGCGCGGTCACGAGTGACTCATGTATGTCAGAGAAATGCATCCAGGCCGCCTCAGGTCTTTGGGTATGGAACTTGTTGAGCAGCCGTTCTACATGGCCAACAAATACTGGATCGAGTTTATCCGAGATCACATAACACACCAACTTCGAATCGACTGGCCGTACAGTCTCACTAATTACCTGGCGCTGGATCGCTATTCTGACCACTTCTTCAATATCAACCTATCGGGGTGCCTCTGTATAGTCTCACAGCACACCCTGGGGCAGTAATCCGATTCGCCCGTCAGTTTAACATGGCCAGCGTTCTTCCTGCTGCATTTGACCACCTGTCCAGGTTTAATCCACCTCAACTCGACGACACTTCCATCCATGCATCCATAATCCCCCTCCTGACAGACTGCTTTTCCTCATCCTCAATACCATGCACCGAGCCCCTGGAATATCTTTCCGACGATGATTCTACTCGTTTAAAACAGGGCAGGGAACACCTATGCGATTTTATCAAAGTTCTGTTCCATGAGATATCATGGAGTCATCATTCTGGTGTGTCCGCCACGACATGTTCCGACGAGTTGATTCAGAAGTACTGGCATGACCTCCAAGACCATTGACTAGCCACCCTTGACATATTACACATCCTGGGTCGCATCCGCTGGGACGGAAAGCAGCTCATGGACGAAGGCATTTGTTTTGTGTGTGCGATGCGTATATCTCAGCGTGTTGTTCATATCCGGCATGCGGTATGGTCGAGGTTGACGACGATATTTCGTCTGCCCAATGCGGATGATGATCTTGATTGTGGTGAGTAGCGTACATTGATTTCATCGTCTCGGTTTCTCATTGTTGCTTTGCAGGTTCGGAATTTTCATGTGGATGACATTGCCGTCCTAACAAAGACATCGCACTCAGCCTGGGATATTAGACGTGCATGCGATGTCACGCTTGCTCTTGCGGTGTATGCCGTGTCTAGAAATAGTGTTAAGCCAGGAGACATTGGGCTTATTCTGCCCCACTGTGAGTTGAACCTGTTGTGTCTCCTTGTGCCGTCGGTCTTGCCGGTCCTCTACTCGTATGCGTCATAAATATCTGGCAACCGATTGAGAACAACTACCAACTGAACTGGAGAGCTTGTATAAGGAGCTGAAATCAAGCTTGACGGGACACTAGGCATGTTCTTCCTCATACATGCCATACAATGTCAACGCGATCAGTGCGCTAAGCTCGGAGCAGCATCCGTTGGAGAATTCACGCGCATCGCACCGCTGTCGCTCGCCCGCCGCATCTGATCAAGAGAAGATGCATACATCGCATCCACCATGGGCTATCGCGACGTGAGTGTCGCCGCTCCAGACATTGCATACTGGTGTGCGCCATGCGCTTGCAAAGTGATAAATAATGATGTGTAAAAATCTCTACGGACAAGATGGCATTCAATCATGACATCCGTATATGAAAGACCTACTTCGAGCAAGCATTACCATGCCCCGGCGACCACCTGACCACCTGGCGATCGTGCCGTACCGCCACGCGTTGTGTAACAAACCGCGAACTGCTCTGCAACATCACGCCTTTGTCCTGCTCCACCGAGCATGCGGGGATCATCTGTCTTGTGCATGGGCCTGTGGCCCTGGTGCTGCAGGTCCCGCATATCCTTCATGGTATGTTCCATGAGCAGAAGGGAGGCCGCGAGTGAAAGCAATAGCAACGTACCAAGCAAAAGAATGAGTAATTCTGTGCGTCCTCCTTGATTCTGCGGGCTGCATGACGGCACAGCATTCATTCTCGACAGTGAGCATATGCTTGATTCGAATTCTAGTTCATACCAACGAGAGATGGGCTGCGTTACATAAGAGAGGGGAGAGGAACACTTGTACGTCTCTTCTTCCTCGAGTGCCTGCAGCGCAGGGACAACGCTTCGTGTTGTCAGTGAGAAGGGAGGCATATGGGAAGAAAGAAGGGGAAGGAGGATCTCGCCCCGCCAACAGTGCGTCAACCATCCGCAAGGTAGAGGTCGCCTTGCTCGTGCGCAAGTGCAGGATCCACAAGAACTCCTGAGCGATGGGGCTTGCAGGTGACGCGAGGCATGCAGGCTCTGAGGGCGATAGATGTGGGTGCTTTGCAGTGCCTGCGTCTGGTTCCGGCTACGACAGGGAGCGCTTGCTGGCAGTCGGCACGTCCTAGTCATCTGCGAGCGTGTCCCGATCATCTACGAGTGCGTCCACTTGTACAGACGCGGCGGCGGATGACCCGTCGAGGATGGGGGAGAGCGCGGCGGGGCTGGAGCGACCACGAGCGTGCCTGCAGTGCTGGCGTTACGCATGGCGATGGGAATGCGCGCGAAACTGGCGGTGCATACGAGTGCCTCGCATGGATGAGCGGGGTGTGTGAGACCCGAGAGGTCACCTGCTTGGACGAGGACATCTTCTTACAAGGGCAGCCGTTGCTCATGAAAGTTCAGGCACGGCTCTCAGTCCTGTAGACGCGTGAGCAGATGTTGGGCGAGCAGCGCAGGCGCGACGTACCTTGTAGGCGAAACAGTCTCCCTCTCCTTCAGTGCACACCCAAGAACATACACACCCTTAACGTTCTGGATGTGCACACATTTCCCTCCTTTGTGCCCCCAAAGGTGCTGCACAGCCTGCCAGGCATGATCGCGCATGGGGCAGTCAGGACAAGAAAACCTGATTCTCGCAGTTCCGCACGTAGGTGATACTTGTGCGCTGATGCATGTCGCCACGTCGTGGTTATGGTGTTCCATCACACGCCTATGCACCGCACCGTGAGCGGCGACCACGACACTAAAACGTTGAGACCCGATGCTTGAAGGGAAGCACTTAGAAGTATAGACACAGATCACGACTTACCAGTGACGATGAAGGCTACGGTGGCGCGCGCTCGGATGCGACACGGCCCCTCGCTCGCCGTCCCAGCTGTGTGCACAGCGTCCCAACTTCCGCTCACACGCTACACGATCCCGGCGTCGCTCGCGCGCCATGCGTCTGCCTCGCGCTGCCGCCGCCGCTCGATACGTATATCCATCTGCTCATTATGCGTTCCCGCCTGCAACACCAATATGTGTGATGCTCCTCGCCTACTCTCACAGTCCTGCACGTAGTCGCCCGCCCGCTGCTTGCTCGCGGGACACGCTGTTGGCATGAACCAGGTGCGTGACGGCGGGAGCCCATGCGTCATGCGGATTGGGTTTGCGGGACGATGTGATATGCGGGACATACCTGCAGGAAATGGACGCACGAATGCCTCTCGGCGGCGCCGCTCCTCCGCCCTCCTCCAATCGAATCCCGTGACATGCCCTCATTACCGCGAACCCCATCGTCGCCGTCGCAGTTGTTACTGGCACGTCAGTCGTCCGATGGGGTGGTGGTGTCAGGACGCATGGAATGTGGACGATTCCATGTGGTGCTTGGGTATGCCTGTACGAGTGTGTGCAACGGGATGTGAGTGCGGGGCGCGAGGAATGAGGCACGGAGCGCATCCGGGGCAGTGAGATGGCGGCGCTCAGATCCTGGATAAGCGCAGCTGGGTGCGTTCTGCGTGCCCGGCGGGGCAAATTCAGCTTGAGCGAAGGGGCGCGCAAGGTCGCCGACTCGTGGGGAGATGACGTGAGGTGATGAGCCGGCAGCCGGACACGACTTAGCGCGGCGGCGCGGTGTGATATGGGAACGTCGGCGATGCGATGCTTGGAGCGTGTGCAAGATGGTGAGAGGGGACGGGAGAGCAGGGACAGGGAGGCGGGGCGACTTGGCTGGAGGCACTACAGCCGTTTACAAATCGATAGGCCTCTGTGGCAGAATTTGATGCATTGGTCGGACCTTCAACATACGAGGTGGAGCTTGATTCTAGCTCACAGCCGGTGGCAACGGCAGCACGGCAACATGGCAGGCAGCACGGCAGGAGGTCTGACAATATGGACAGTGGGGGACGGGCAGGGTGTCGGGCACGCGCATCGCAGGTACGTCACGCGATCTAGAGCGGCTAGTCAGCGCAGCAGCCAGAGTCGCGTATGCCGCGTGAAGCTTCCAAGTTGGGTCTTGCCGAGGCCCAGCAGTTCGCTGATCGCACCTGCGCAAGGCTCCTGCTGCGTCGGCGCGTAGCGCGCGCCACCTGCTGACGACGGGGAACAGAATTTTGCGCTCGCATACATCGGCCTGGTCCTGTCGTATCTGGAGGACCGGCCTGTTCCAAAACTATGGCGCGCAAAAGGTCTGTCTGTCTGCGCACGACACACTCCACCCGCTGATACCGATCCAGCCGCATCCTACACTTCAAGCCCTTCTCCACAGCCCTTCGCCTCATAGTTCGCATTCGCCATCCCCTATTCGCCATCAAAGCGCGCCCGCCTGCAAGCCGCGCTGTTCCCGTAAGGCCCACCGTTATACGACACTACATCCGTCCATGCACGGCTCGACGCACACAGGCGTCTTCACGTCGGAGCTCGCGATCTTCGAGGGACAAGCATAGGCGTAGGCCGTTGGCTAAGTGTTACGGCACCTACTGCCCGACATAATCAATAATCCGCAGTAACGGCCAATGGCCACTTGCTGCACATTTAGCTAAATGCATCACCCATCTTATCTTGCCACCCGCACTACAAATACTATCTTGTCTGTCCATGATATCATTTTGACAAATTTTTGCTTACTCCAACCGCGATCCCCAAGCCCGACTCGACTCAGCTCCGCATGGTCGTCGACCACTCTGCAGATGAAGCTTGAAGACTTGCTGAACTCTATGTTAGTTCGCAGCGACGACCACGTTCAATTGGACAACGTCCAACGTCTTGGATACAACCTCCTTTATCGCCGGCTACCCTCGGTCGTGCTCCTCCTCGGCTTTGCAAGCCCGACGTCGCAATGGCATATAGGCGTACGCCCATGCACACGCTGCGGCAGATCAAGCAAATTATCACCGTCAACGGAGTTCGTCGGGTCGACAGGTGCAACAATTTCGGAGGGCGTGCGTCTGGTAATATTTGTGGCACCTTCATGGCCTGTGGATCGTCGTCCACCTCAGGAATATCGAAGGTCTCCTCGCCTGTTGACGACGTGTTTGGGGACGACCTCTCTGTTCATCTTCATCAATACCATCCCCACGATGACTTTACCCGCCGAAGCAGGCTTGTCTTCTCATACTCTATCACGATATCAAGTTGCCACATGAGAAGGGCAAACGTGTTTTTAGGTCTTCGTGCGTTATTATAGGATTTCTTGTCGACCCTACCAGGATCAGCCACCCTCCTAACCGAGCGTTGTGACGCACTTGCTCGCCCCTCCTGATCTTGTCCGCGAAGCGCCGAGCCGCGGTCGTCCACTTGTCGAATGGCGGCGAACTCTCGGGTGGATGAACTGGGGACTTAACGTAGCCTCCCTGCTTCGTCCTGCCTTGCAGAGCGCCTACGACAAGATTCGGGGACTTAGCATTCGCAATGCCCCCCTCTATCTTAAAGCGCAAGTAACCTGCGACTTCTTATGGTTCGCTGATGTTTTCGAGTAGGGGAACGGTATTCATTTCGTCACTGCGAGTACCTGGGATAGCTCCCAAGCAGACTTCGTTGTCTACTCTGACGCCTTGCTCACCGGAGGCCCCGCTTTCTGGTCCCCGCAACGCGGACAAGGTTTTATCGCAGATAAGCCACCTACCCCATCCAGCGCTGACACCATCTTTTGATTAGAAGCGTTGGTGGTCGTCTCTACATTATAATGGATATGCTCCCTCCAACGGGTCCCACGCCGCGTCGCAATCTTCTCTGACAGTTTCACCACTGCGGACGTTTGATTCCTTTAATTGTGCGCTTCCCCGTGGTACGACGGCTCGTTACTTCCCGCTTGCGCACTCCTGTTCCTCCGCAATGTCGATCTTCGCGTGTTCCACATCGCAGGTGGCCTCAATATCATCGCCGATGCCCTGTCGCGCAATCTTTTCGCTGTCATACGGCAATACGAGCCCAACCTCGATATTCGATGTTTTCAACCCCCTCCGTAAGCG
>SFCI01000960.1:0-12953 GCA_004681135.1 Hericium alpestre | reverse complement strand
GTCGTGCGCGTCGTCGTCGGCCGTCGCGTCCTCGAGGATGCGCTCGATATCGAGCGAGGCGACGGACTGGATGTGCGCATCTTCGGGCCGGAAGGCGCGCTGGTGGAAGCTTGACGTCAGAGGCGTTAGGCGGCGTGGGTTGTCCTCAAGCTGCATGCTGAGAAATCCGCCGCTTTCGATGGAGCCGTCATGACGTGTAAGCAGTGAGGCTCTGGACGGCGGAGAGCTTTCGATGACATATGGAGGGTTCACGAGAGAGCGCTCGTGCGGCGCTTGTTGAAGCATGAAAGGTTGGAGAGTGGGATGTTTCGGCGGTGGTGAGGTGGGTATAGTAGGAGAGTCCGGTCTGTTCGTCGGCTTTGGTGGGACTACTGAAGGAGTTCCACTCCACATAGCTACACGCTTTCGCCGTTCACGCACAACATAGAAGGCTACTGCGATGAGCAATGCAGTCACAACCACGCTGGCGACCACGCTAATCACAATGATGGCGCCTCTGTCAAACAGATGATCAGTCAATAACCATGATGCGTGAATAACCACGGTGCTGCTCACTTGGATAAATTACGGTTTGTCGGGCGCTGCTTGCCATGCGTGCCATTGTTCAGCAAGCACTTTGTACTGCTGGACGTGTCCCCTCCAATAGTAAAGAGATCCAGGTCCTGCTTATTGCCCTGCCCGTCATCAATCAAGAACGCGATCTCCTTCCCCCGTGAAGCATTCAACACATACGAAGCTTGACCATTTCCGCCTCCAGGGAGCTGTTGGACATGGAACGATGGTCCTTTGGGAATAAAAGCTCTGATGGTGGGTGGTTGTGACGTGACGCTAGAATTCCACTGCAATTTGAAGGGTTCGCATTGTGAAATCCCTCCTCCGATAGCAAAGAAGTCTGCTGGCTGCGACGGGGTTGCGGGAAGGCACGAGGTATTGTTCGAGGACTGGACGCGAATAACGTCAGATATTGCACCCATGCTGTTACCTGCACCGTCGTCCAATGACGCGATGAATGTCGCGCCGGCAGGCAATGGGAGGAACGTGATATAGGCGCCGGTGCTGGTATGGTCGTCCCAGGACGAAGATGGAATGGGAATGAAGATGGGAACGGAGTTGAAAGGAACGACGGTCAAAGATAGTGGGGAGGCGCTGGGCATCGTGCCTTGCGAGAAAGTAACGTTGAGCGGCCCGCATTGCTCGGTCGACGAAAACGTGATGGACAAGAATTTTGAGAGGACGACCTGCGGTCCAAGGGCAAGCGCGAGGAGCAATACCAGGAAGCCGAGCATGGCGAGGAAGGCGAATAAAAGTCGCTGACTTTAGCGCTGCTGAACAGAGTGCATGTGAGACTGAGCTCTGCAAAAGGGAAATATCAAACTAGAGTATAAACGGGAGAAGGCGAAGGCGAAGAGGAGAGGCGGCGAACGATCTGAGGGTAGACCTCAAGGCTCAGACAGAGTCTGAGAATTCGAAGACGGCACCGTTGAAAGTTGAAACGGGCTGCCGTGTTCGGGCGGCACCTATCTGAAATGTGCGAGCTTACTCGCCATCAGCGCAAAAAGAACGGGCATCATTTTCGTGTCAGAAGAAGGGTGATTCTAGGCGGGTTGCAGGGGCAAGAGGCGTAAGGAGAAGACGCGAACCCTCCGTTGTCGCCACGGTAACGAACCTACCGCTCGCTGTAAATCTGGAAACGGACATCTCCGCGCACTCCCACGTGATCCAATACTTTACTTCCCCGCATTCTGCTCAAGCTCCGGTGAACACAACCATCATGTTCCGCATCGTCTCTATGCGCAAAGTTGCCCTCAGAACGGTGCTGAATGTATGCAGAATTAACACAGCTACCCCCCAGCTCCCCGTAGAACAACATGGAGATCTCCCAACTTCGTCCTCACCCATTACCTCGAAACTGCATTTCTTTAATTCCGTCACTGGCGAGGGTAAACAGATACCCACCTACCGCGTTCTGGATGGCGGAGGAGGAGTTATAGATGGTGCTGAGGTTCCAGAGGTATATTCTGCCTCCGTCTGCTAAATACTTTCCATTTTTATGCCTCGGGCCCAGATTAACAGGGATACGGCGCGTAAAATGTCAGTTATATCTTCAATTCCATGGACGTCTTGATTGGACAGTATCTACAGTTATGAGTCCATGGTATTGCTTCCAACAATGGACAATCTCTTATACAACATCCAACGGCAGGGAAAGATATCGTTCTATGTATGTCCTCCGTCGTCCCGCACCATCATGCTGTATCTGAATGCTTTTTCTAGATGACGGCTGTAAGTTTGATGCAACCAGAAATGCTCGCGCAGTGACCTCACACAGAACTCAGTAGTATGGAGAGGAGGCCACCATAATTGGAAGCGCGGCTGGATTAGCCGGTGATGATGAGTGAGTGGCTCCTACAGCAACGAAAGCACTAGCTCGCTGAACATGAAATAAAGAGTATTCGGTAGGTAGTTTACTATCCAGCTCCGACTACCCCTCACATTGGTGCAGGCCAGTATCGCGAGTTGGGCGTGCTCCTGTGGCGCGGATACGGAATCGACGCCGCAATGGCACAATGCTTCGGCAACGAAGAAGATACTTCGACCAAGGGCCGGCAGATGCCCGTTGTAAGTTCTTTCAATACTTAGCATTTACCCCGCAATACCCATGCCCAGCTTTCCTCTAGCACTGGGGTTCTCCAAGGCACCACTTCCACACGATCTCTTCGCCTCTGGGCACCCAAATTCCCCAAGCCGCCGGCGTCCTGCAGGAGGAGGTGCCGCCCGTGCGCGTGTCTGCGCAGGAGGTCCTGCGTGTCGTTTCGGATGAAGGCGCGCGATGCGCCGGGGCCCCACTTTTTCCAAGGGATGATGGGGGCCTTCCCTTTGTCCGCTTGGCAAGAACCCGCGGTGTCGTCCAGTAAACGGAGGAATACACCGTTGTCGATGACGAAGCGGAACGAGCGCGTGACAGGCGTCGCGTAATGCAGAGTGAGAAGTTGCAGCCGCGCGGCGGAAGGTGTGCCGAACGGCGCATGGCGCGATGGCGAATGGGTAGCGGAGTGGAGGACCATACGCCGGGTGACACTCTGATGGACTGCAGGGAGCTCCAGTGATGCGAAATGTGTGGGAGAGCGCTGGGTCTGAAGCACGTCCACAGATGTGCCACCTTTGTGCGGGCTGGAGTTGCCGGTGAACGAGAACAGTTGCAGGCGGCCGCCACCCGGGTATGGAGAGAAGACATCGGTGATAATGTAAGCGTGGTCGGAGACAAACGAAAAGTACGTCGACATCTCGTCGAGTGGCAATTCGCTATGTGTCTTGCACTATGGACGCTTCAGTCATGAAAGCATGTACGGAATATAGAAAGCGGACGCACCACCAGATTCTGCCCGGTCCTCCGATTCCAGACAAGCACGTGGTTTGCGGATGGTATATGACGAGCGCAACGACGTCGCCGTAGATCATCGGCGGCGATATGTGGAAGGAGGTATTAAGTGTTGCAGCTAAGATCGGATGGCCAGCGGCCGGATTCACGGCAAGCTCGGGATGTCCCAGTGCGCGCAGATGCAGGTGGATATCAATGCTTGTGGTCTGCTCGGGTCCAGAAGTATAATAGTGCAGTTCGGTCAGTACAAGCAGGTTTTGGGAGGGATCCATGGCGAGGTCGTAGATGGGTATATCGAGGGGGTGGTCCATGAGGGTAGCGGCCTTTTCGCGATCGTGCGATGGGAGGGGGAGGATGTGAAGCCGCTGCTTTATGGAAGGCGAGGCTGCGCTGTTGATAAACGGCATGTTCACAAGCGACGCAATAATGCCTCCTTCGAGAATTTGGGACTGGATGTTTGTCTCCAGCGCGTCGGTAATGATGTATTTCTGCAATGTGGGTTTGCGCAGGGCATGACGTCGCCGATGGAGGAGGCTGAGGCGTTTGTTCGTCGGCAGCGTGGAAGGACAATCCGTGAGGGTATCAGATGAGAGCTCGATTTTGTACTTCATCTCCATCGAATGCGCTATCATAAGCGAGAAGTGGCGACATACCTAGAACTACACGTTTAGAAGCAGTCGTCCACAGAAGATCTCAAAACGTACCGAGGCACACCGAATTATGTCTTTGCCTTCTAGATACCGAAAGATACCGAGAAGCAGCTCTTCTGGGATCTCCAGGATGAAGCATCGAGCCTGTGTCAGTGCTATCATGATGCCTTCGTAGAGAGTGGGGCAAGACGGTGTCCGAGTAGCAGCCAGTCAAGGAGTAGCGCTAGCAGGGTCATTTTCACAATCCAGCATATATATACACGTACCTTCGCTATCGCAGAGGAAAATTGACTCGTTATGTTGTGCGTTTCATGGTTAACTTTGTGCCATGGCGCAGGAGGTGACACGTCGACACTTTGTCACTTGCTCCGATGCTCGACAACGGAAACAAAAAAATTACCTCAGGAAGGAAGGAAGGAAGTATATTCCGCAGGCATTGATCGAGCACCGCCTTTCGAAAATCGTGGGCGGGCCTTCAAGAAAAACGGCTGGAAAGTATCTGTGTCCCGTGAAGCCGTCAGTGCTATTGATCACAGGTAGAAAGATATCACCCTGCTTAACCGCGGTGCACCGCTCGGAAAGACTCGGAACCAACTCGGAACTGCTGCCACCAGCTGCCACCGCGCCGCCACTGACTTAGGCAGTGACAGGCAGTGACTATGCGGCCATTGTCAACTGTTGTCAACAACATTCAATGTTCATTGCAACGTTCAACATTCAAGTCGAATGCTGAAAGCCTGTAGCTAAACGGATAAACACACTCCCCAGCTGAACCCTATCGTCAGAAAGGCAAAAAAAAACTACCTGAATGGCTCGGCGCAAGAGCATTGGTCTGGTCATTGTCGCATGGTCTAACTTTTCACACTTCATCCGTTTTGTCTGCATAAAATGATCTCATTCAAAGTACAGATGCAAGTTATCGAGCGTAGAAGCAGCGCCGGTGAACGAACAAGTAAGTACTTCCAATCATATCTCTAGATCTGAGAGGCGCATAGGCCGTGGACGCCATCTGCTGCTCTAGTCCAAGTCGTCAAACATAGCGAGCCACCTCTTTGCGGCAGACCTAAATTTGTGCGTCAGCTGCATCCAATGCGCGTCGGGCGGTAATCATGCTCACCTCTTCCGCAGGGGGGTGTCGGCAGGGTCGGTATCGTCGATGGGCGCGGGCCCGTCCGTCGCGCCAGGGGACGCTACGGAGTCCGTCGGGGTGCTCGATATGTCGGGCACATCGGTGTTGGACCCTCCCGGCAGACTGGGGTCATCAGTGTTGGACCCTCCAGGCAGACTGGGGTCGTCAGTGTTGGAATCCGGCAGGGCGACGCTGTCAGTCGGGTCGGGCAGGGCGCCCGTCGCAACTTGCGTAGTTCCTGGTGCAGCGGTGGTCGCACCGCTCGCGACCGCCGTCGGGATATTGGTGACCGAGGCGCCGCTGGCTGCAACAGACGCAGACGGGTTCGGGAACGGAATCGGGGTCACCGACGTGGTCGCGAGCACCTCTGTACCCAAGCCGAAGAAGTCGGAGGGGACGGGGATCGACTGGGACAAGGTGGACACGGTCCCGACGGAACCGGATGGGATTGCCGTGCCGCTCGCCGTCGCGGGGAGCGTCGTCGTTCCCGAACCGGTCAGCGGGGTGCTGAGCGGCCTCGTGGTGACCGGCGCAGAGCCCGTCGTGACTGGCCCTTTCGTGGTCACTGGAGCGGTCGTGGTAACTGGAGCCTTCGTGGTGACCGGAGCGGTCGTCGTAACTGGAGCTTTGGTCGTGACCGGCGCCTTCGTGGTCACTGGCGCCTTCGTAGTGACTGGTGCCTTCGTAGTGACTGGTGCCTTCGTAGTGACCGGTGGGTTCTGGGTCTTGGGAGGAGGAGGCCGTTTCGCTGCCGCTGCGGCTCTGAAGGGATAGACGTAAGATACCAGTACAGTCTTCGTATGCTAAACAGATACTTACGCGGCATTCTGGCGACCAAACACAGACCCGTATCGCGCTACACCTCCATCTCTGGCGGCGCTGAGAATAACACCGAAGGTGAGCCAGTGACCTCAGAAGCGTGCATGGCTGTCAACTTACTGGATAGGACCAGCGAGGGCCGGCGCCATCTGTGCGGCGACCAACAAAGCAACAGCTGTCGTGTATGAACGCATGCTGATCAAGGACGGTGATCAAGGACTTGGACTTGGTGAGCTTTAAAGATGTCGACGAAATGGAAAGGAGCGAATGCGATGAGCGAAGAACTACAGGAGGCCAGCTTCTGTAAGTTGAATGAGATGGGGGAGCAACCAGGCTGGAGAATTCGGTGAGTCCTCCCCCCACTACTTAAAGGTTTCTGGTACAGCGACACTGGGCCCTACGGCGGTGCCATGGTCGGGCGCTGATCAGCCGTTTCACCGAAAGGCAATGAACAGGGCAACTTTGCTGATCCATACAGGCCGTCGTCGATCGGGATTTCACTCCATTAAGCAGGTTTACCCTCAAAAGCGCAGGGTCCTGTAGTGTCAGTCCCGAAAATGCACTCGAGTTGCAGGGTCAACAGTGATGGGTATCAAAGGAACTACTTTAGTCGATTGCCATACTATCATAATCCATCATTGATCCAGTGTTTCACTGTACCGGCGTTAAATCCGTAAGTACTCGCTGTCCATGCTACTGTCGAAAACCCCGCGACGCCCGGAAGTGAGCAAACCAAACAAGCGCAGGCGACAGACGGGAAAAAGAAGCAAAAGACGCACGGTATACGAGTGCATACCGCAGGACCAACCTGATAACCATCAGAGTACGACAGGGCCTATCCCGGGCATGGCAGGACTATGTGTGCATCGCTTACCTCAATCATCTTGCGACGAGTCGACTTGGTAAGAATCGTCATCACTGATCGAGAACAGCTCAGCATTCAGGCCTTCAGGGTCTTTACCCTAAATAGTGTTGCTTCAGGTAGGGTCAGTGTAGGATACGTTACACAGTGCTGTGTAACGCGGTCGTTCGAGGCCTTTCGTGGCTCGCGGATTTACTTAGGTTCGCGAAACTGATGGCCGGGCCATATAATGTAGCAGCAATGTTGTTGACATGTGTATGCATCGGCAAACCACAAACGGGCGTGAGCGAATGGCGATCTAGCAGAACCAGAGAGAGCGAACTAAAGCGCGGTAAAAGAAACGGTGTGCACGGGAATGAATAATAGAGCGAGCCGTACTACTAAAGCATCAAAACCACCTCATAATGGACAAACCAAACAAATAATCAGAATCCTATTCTGGTATGACGTCAACCGTCAGACTGCATGCGTTCACATATAACAAGTGCGTATGAGAGCGAGACCCGGAGACACCGAGAGGAGATGCGGGGGAAGAGCATATCATGCGGAGGGCATACACGAGTCGTTAGAGCTTGAGTTCGGTGAGAACGCGCCGCGCGAGCATTTGGTACTGCCACCCGTCGCCGCTGGCCCGTCGAAACTGGATCCCGTGCAATGGCAACCACGGTATCTGCATCAGATAGATCAGCAACGTCCAATGCATGCGCGCTAATCGGACGCACCTTTACGATATTGATTTCAAACCTAACGGACAGCGTGTTTTGGCCGATCGTCTCAAATACATCACGATCGACCTCTCCGGTGGGCAGCGGCGATATGGGGCCCGTAGGCTGAGGTGTCGCGGTCACGGCGTAGTCACGCGGGATGGGTGGCAGATTCTTGCCTTGCGCTGGCGGCGAATCCTCTGTCTGCAGAGCGGACGACGGCGCGCCCTCGTCGGTGGGAGCACGCTGACCATCGCCTGTGACCGTATGAGTGTTGGACGAAACGTTGAAGAAGGATGACGAGCCGCTACTCGGTGTCGCGGTGAAGGTCGTGCCCCCTGATGGCCGGCTGGGGAGCTCCTTGTCCTTCTGCACACTCAGGTTCTCGCGCTCCCTGTCTTTCTCCCGGCGATTCGTGCCGAAAGAAAGCTTGGACGCCTTGCGGATGATCGACCTGCGCGTGCCGCTCGACTCGTTGGATCCAGACGAGCCCTGCTTGCGATGCCGACTCTGGCGTGGTGTCGAGGGTGGCGGTTGCTGTGAATCATGGATCGAAGAAAGGTCAATTGAGGGTATATGGATGCATTCGAAGCCAGTCTTGGTCTCGCGATATTGGACCTGCATTCGGTCGAGCACGCGCCTGATATCGGATTTAATCACCGACGGCGCCTTTGTGGAAGTCGTGGCGACACTGAACACAAACGAACGCCATGAGTCCAAAGACAAACAACAGATCACGGAAAACGCACCTAAACAGACCCTTCAAGAACAAGGGCTTGAAGTCCTTATCCGCCGCATTCCCATTCCTCTCATCTTCCTGCTCGTCCGCCTCGCGCTGTGCCTCCACTTGCTCCTCCGTAGCGACCGCTTCCTCGTCCTCCGCATATTCCTCATCGGTCCGCGAGAAGCGCTTTCCAAAGCCAGGTCGGCCCGTGACAGTCGATGGCCGACGATAACGCCCGATCGTGCCACCAGGACCTGACAGCATCGACGCTCCCGCACTAGCTCTGCGCTCGTGCCGCGCTGTCGTGGTCAAAGGCGGCATCATCGTGCTCGTCCGCGGCGGGNAGGTCGCTGATGTCGATGGACGCGATGGAGTCATCCGGGCCGGCGCCTTCGGGGAAAGGCATGGGCGAGGGTGTCGCACGTGGGATGTCGTCGAGGGTGAGGCGGGTGAGGTCGTCGGGATCTTCCTCCGAGATGGCGTGGCCGAGGGAGACGCGGGGCTTGCTTGGAATGGAAAGGGAGCCAGCGGAAGCGAATGAGCGCACGGATCGGGCGGAGGAGGATGTGACAGATCCGGTGCGGGTGCGTATGGGCCCGAAGGTGCCTGTGCTGGGCGTCGGAGACGGCGGCTGCTTTAGATGGTAGCTGCTCGCGAGCGGTATCTGCACATCATGGTAGGGCGGGGACGATGAACGTGATGATGCAATGGAGATCTTGGATGCGCGGTGCGAGCGCGAGGACGAGACGAATCTGAGAGCCTCCTGCTCTGAGATGGGGGATGGCCCTGGGACAGGTGGAAGAGGGCTCGCTGGAGGCTTAGAGGGCGGCGGGTTGCATGGTGATGCAGGAATGTGGGTGGGAGGGACAGGAAAAGAAGAAAGCAGATTAAGCTGCGTGGCTGCGCTTCGTTCCACCCTGGAGCGAGACATCCTGGATAGAGAACAAGGACGGGTATACACCCTTGGACTAGTAGGGTATAAGGTCAAGACAAGTCGTCGTCGTGGTCGTGCAACTCGGAGCTATACAGATCCCGGCCGAGTATGAAATAATCGCTGTGTAATATCCGCGTGCCAACCGGTGGTATTCTGGCCTGGCGCCAATGTCAGCGATAGCGCCGAACGTCCGCCGGGTACGAAGGGGATAGCGAGCAAGGCGAGGCTGCGCTCGCGGGCGACGTGGGCGACGACGAGGGGGGAGGCTGGGGGAGAACGGACCGCGGGTGGCTTATACTCAGGGCCCCTTCTCTCGCTAAACTTCCCTCGGCTAATTCTCTGATCCCACTTGATCTTGTCCGACGGTGGCAAGGCAACCTCCCACGACTCTCAGGACAGCGTTTGACGGAAAAGAAAGTAAAGTGCTGGCGGACAGGAATGACAGGTACTTGAATGTCGTCGATCCGTTCCCGCCACGGTCAAGCCACGTTCTTGTTAACGTTGCCGATCACTCAGGCACCACGTGTACTCTCTGTCTCCCGATTCCCTCTCTCAACTCACGAAACATCATGACAAGTACAACCGCCTAGAGGCGATACGCTTCATCATGATTTTGGTTTCAAATTTGGATGGCGGATCCCACAGCCGCACCAGGTTCCTTCAATTGCCTTCAATTGCCTTAATTATAAGTTCTCATTCCTACTTCAAGTTTTACAGGCGAGCTTGAACTCGTCTGAGCGCGATCTTGAACGCATCTGAGCGCGATCTTGAGGATTACACAGAAGCTGTGCAGGACGGACGTGATCCTTCTCATACATCCGCCTTACCCGCCCTTACGATCGTCGATTTATCTCCGGGCCCTCAACGTTCAACGTCAGCTCCCACATCCGAGTCTTACGTCCCACCTCTGCCGAGAGCAGCTGCAAAACGGATGCTGACTTGCTGAAGCCACGAAACAGCAGCCAAAATCCCAATACTTGTAATTGATAATCTTTTTCTTGTCCTCTCAATTCCGGAATCACTTTGACAGGGCTCGCTCCGATATTACTTACTTATCGTGCGGACTTCGTCGGTAAGAACCAGTAAATGCTTCGAATTCGGACGTACCTATCCGCGTAATTCATGCACCTTCTTTCGATTCGTCAAGGCCGCAACCTCCCCATTTGGCGTCGTCCGCTGCCGCCGGCGACGTTGGCGCCACCGACCTTAGCGGCGCCAATGCTCGACTCGATTCCGTCGTGATTTCATCATGTCGATATATTAAAAACGATCTGCATGTCTTTCTCTTGCAATCACCAGCATCGCACCCATCTAGCACATCTGTGCGGTGACGTAGGCTGCTTTCAATCAGTCCTTTCAATCTGATTCTGACTTGTGTGCATGTTTGATGCATAGATGCCACAATGTTTCGGCTTTAATCTGCAGCTGAATTACCACTGAGCATTCAGCTGCATTTCGATTGGTCACAAAACCGCGGTAGGAGCAACACCGCGGCGTCAAGGACCACTTTTGCTCCGTGTGCCGTGCCATCTCAGCATGCCCGGAGGCATGTCAATTAAGTGAGATACTTATGCATCGCGCAGTCCGTAGGAAACGACACAAACTGACTCAATTGGCCAATAGGGGTATTTTCAACTGCAGAAGGCAGACTTTCTGTATTTATCATAGTTTCACCAAACCCGGCGCGTAGCGGGGTGACCTTGGAGCTGGGCAAGGAACCGTGGAGGACATTTCGAGCAAAACCCCATCTCTAGTCTGTCGCGGTCATGTGGCCGTCGCGGAGCACGAAAGCGTGCCTCGAGGCTCGCACTTCAGCTTGACGCCGGTAAGCTGCTCCTCCCAGCCTCGTGTACATTACATAACGCTCAAGTCCACAATTCAGCATGTGTGGCATTCTTATTGTTGCGTCTCTATAAAGCACCCGTAAGCGCTCGGCCGTAAGGCATCATTCTCTATTTCACCCCAGCAACAGCACCAAAGCCAACATTCACATCTTCTGGTGTGAATCCTAAATCATAACGACATTATTGCATTGGCCTTGCTGAAGACATGACTATGGAGTTTATAGGACCAATGCCGGTCGACGAATTCCTCAAAGAGTTCATGCCACCACATTCCGAGCCTGCTCCCCAGGTCGGCGATGGTATGGAGAACGCTGGATCACCGGAAGATGCTTTCGTATGTTCAGCCGTTATATAAATACACTCTGATCACTCAATATCTACTAGATCAACGCGGTGGAACGATACGGACTCTGTCCATCTCTTGGGCTCATGAACACCACATGCGATAACAAGGATCCGAAGCACTCCAAGCCCAACGTATCGATTTTCCACCGCGAGGACATCATTACAGCAGGCGCGGCGCAGCTTTCGCCTGATGAGACGAAGGACGCGAGCCATGTTCACCAACACCTTCAGACTCCCTCGTCACCGAAGACGAAAGGCTCACGGCAAGCAGCACACGACTTTCGCATGTGTTTCCCCATTCTCGAACTTCCAATCCAATGCATGCTCGAGAACGACGAAAACGATCCTTTCACCGACACCGGTTTCGCGGATATCGATGACTCGGACGACGAAGCCAACTTTCTGCGGGACACTTCAGACGCGGACCACAACCTCGAACAGATGACCCAACACCTCTCCGCCCAGCTCTCCGCCCAATTTCGGTCGTTCTCCTTCTCGGTCATTCTGTTCCCAAACGCTTATCGCCTCATTCGCTGGGATCGGGCGGGCGCTGTTGTCACCAGGCGCACGAGTCTGGGGCGCGACGGCCAGTCTCTCGCCGAATTCCTGTGGAGATTCAACCACATGAATCCCGAACAGCGCGGGCGGGATACTACTGTCTGTGCACCAAACAGGACAGAAGCCGCCCTCGCACGAACGTTCTTCGAATCACAAGGTGTGCGCGAGCACCTGGCAAGCTCCGGCGGCGATACCGACGTGTCCCTCACCACGCTCCACAAATTCCACGTCCACGACGAGCACACCAAAGCAGACCACTACTTTATCGCGCCGCACGCCTTGTGGTCCAGTCTTGCGCCCACGGGGAGAAGCACATCCGGATACCTCGCCTACGATCTCCAGGACCACCGCCTGGTCTACGTCAAGGACACCTGGCGCGCCGACATCCCCGACTGTCAGCCCGAGGGCGTCACGTACCGCCTGCTGAACACACATGGGGTGCCGTACATCGCGGGGCTGGTCTGCTCGGGTGACGTAGGAGAGCAGAAGACGCGGACGCAGGAGTTCACAGCGAAGCCTTGGGTAATTGGTAAAATGCGGATGTCTCCGCACATTCACTACCGGGTCGTGCTCGATACCATCGGCCGCCCATTGACGACGGCCAGGTCGTCGCGCGAAATCTGCGTTTCCGTTCGGCAAGCCATTGAATGTATGCGTCTCTTTGAGTCACCATTGAACCTTGTCGCTCATGGTGGATCTAATGCTTCAGCCCACTGGATCGCTTATTCCAAGGCGGGCATTCTGCACCGAGACATCAGCGACGGCAACATTCTCATCACTAAGAGCAAGCACGGCGAGGGGTACGAAGGTCTGCTGATCGACTGGGAACTGTGCAAGTCCGTTGCACCCAAGCCACCCCAGCGCGAATGGCGGACTGTGAGTAGTCACCAACTAGCATTGTCTACGTAACATGCTTACCTCTAATACCACAGGGAACGTGGCGCTTCCTCGCCGCCGAGATCCTAATGGAGCCGCGCACACCGCATAAACTCCACCACGACCTGA
>SFCI01000096.1:22731-37725 GCA_004681135.1 Hericium alpestre | reverse complement strand
GCGTGACCAGATCGCCTTTGAACGCCTTCTTGAACTGTGTGGATGTCGACGTGGTGATAGATGTTGACATGGTCGCTGCGACGGGACAGGTTTACTGGAGAAATTTGGAGGCGACCCTGTGTTATATGGGAAAGAGCCGAGTCTGTTAGATGAGAATGGAAATTGACCTTCCGCCTCTGTTTAGTCCCGTCTTTGTAGGCAGTCACATACGCATTAGTGCACGCTGCAGGGTCGATGGGAGGAAGGACTTTGAGCGTCCTCATCTAGCGGCCTGCGGGAGTAACCGGTACTCAAGCAACTGCAGATCGCCAAGAACAAGGGATGTGATGGTAAAGATGTAAGTGCGCGCACCTGTCGTGGTGGGGCAAGTCGCCGCGACTCACAATTTAGGTGCACTTTTGGGAAATTGCTAAACCCGACGCCTGATGCTCTATCCCACGACGACATGAATGGAAGTTGTTGATAAACAATTGGTCCATCAACCTGTCCAAAACCGAATTCCCAGGGCGAAGTAGAAGTGACCTAAATGTCAAGTAGTAGGTACGATCGAGTACCACTTAGAGAACACCATGTCCGGATCATATTTCTTCTTCAGATCCTGCATCCTCTTGTAGTTATCGCCGAACAAGGTCTTCGACTGAGCCGTCGTCATCATTTCGCTGGCTGTGGAGCCCCCGTGCATGTTAACACCCCATCGCAATTACAGGTCGGTCCACTCACTGTAGTTCGCATATCCAAGATTCTCGCTATCAGCCACACCATCTTCCTGCGTGGCCGAAGCAATATCAGCCAGCTCCTTCGCGACCATTCTTGCCAGCTTGAGTCCCTCCTCCGTGTTCTCCTTGTATGTGACGACGATGAGACAGCCGAGCACACGACTCCGGTTGAACGCCGTCGCGCCGTCCGGTACGCTGCAGATCTTGGGGAGTCCCCAGAACTCGTGTATGAACTGGATCGCGACGTCGTGCTGCATTGCGAGCTCCGTGAGGCGGCCGAGGATCTTCTGGGCCTTGGCGGCGTCGGGGGCGGGCTGGGAAACAGGCTTCATGTAGTAGTTCCCGCCGTGGGGGACCTGCGCGTTCTAGATTGGAAATGTAAGGTGAATGGTTGAAAATTTCGAAGATGTAATCATTTGATTACCTGTAAGGTATTGAGATTCTCGTATGGTATTTCCGCACAGGTATCAAGGATGGGCTCTGATAATTGGATTTTAGGAATATCGATAGAATGAGGAACAAGTATTTGACTGACTCAAATCAAAGAAAGGCTTGTAGTGCACACGACCCTCAGCTTCTGATCCATTGAAAAACAGAACAAGCAGTACGCAAGGCTGCGCAATCCCCAGATCAGCATCCAGTATACCATGATAGAAAATCTTCCTCACTCTTCCATCTGGACTGAGCGTCAGCAGCTCGAACATCGATTCCTTTTCGCCAAATCCCCTCTTGAACTTGTCGGCAAGGATAGCTGTCACTTGCTCAAGGACAGGTGGCGGGAATATCGCCACGCCAGCAAACACTGTGCGGCGCTGCGGATGCAGCTTGAGCACGAACTCGGCGCAGACGCCGAAGTTGGAGCCTCCGCCACGGATGGCCCAGAAGAGGTCTGTGTTCTCGTCAGAATTGGCGGTTAACGTGGTGCCGTCTGCAATCACCACCGTCGCCTGGTTATGGAGGTTTAGCAATGTGCAGATGAGGTCCGGTGCACGCCTACCTGGACCAGGTTATCGATCACTAAACCATGTTGAGCTGCGAGAAAACCGTAGCCACCTCCAAGAGTAAGTCTGTAATGACGATGCCATTAAACGAGCATCGACCTGAGCTCGATCATAACATACCCTCCTACACCCGTCTAGGACATATCGCGTGGATTAGACGAAACCATCGGAGATATTCCATATCTACTCACATGACTGACCGTCCCACCAGTAGTCGCAAGACCGTACTGAATGGCCGTCTCGTCGACCGTACCCCATAGAGCGCCTCCCCCGACATACGCAAGCCTTTTATCTTCATCCACCCTGACCGCGTTCAGATACCTCGACAGATCTATCACAAAACCGTCCTCAACAGACGATGCCCCCGCAGGATTGTGCCCGCCTGCCTTGATCGCGATCGGAAGGTTGTGTTCAAGGGCATACTTGAGCGCGAGCGCGATATCGTCGCTGTCTTTCACGAATGCGACGATCGCGGCGCGGCGCTGGGCGGGCGTGGACCACCGCTTGATCGCGTTCTCGTAATCGGGGTGTTCAGGCGTGACCAGATCGCCTTTGAACGCCTTCTTGAACTGTGTGGATGTCGACGTGGTGATAGATGTTGACATGGTCGCTGCGACGGGACAGGTTTACTGGAGAAATTTGGAGGCGACCCTGTGTTATATGGGAAAGAGCCGAGTCTGTTAGATGAGAATGGAAATTGACCTTCCGCCTCTGTTTAGTCCCGTCTTTGTAGGCAGTCACATACGCATTATTGCACGCTGCAGGGTCGATGGGAGGAAGGAATTTGAGCGTCCTCATCTAGCGGCCTGCGGGAGTAACCGGTACTCAAGCAACTGCAGATCGCCAAGAACAAGGGATGTGATAGTAAAGATGTAAGTGCGCGCACCTGTCGTGGTGGGGCAAGTCGCCGCGACTCACGGATTAGGTGCACTTTTGGGAAATTGCTAAACCCGATGCCTGATGCTCTATCCCACGACGACATGAATGGAAGTTGTTGATAAACAAGTGGTCCATCAACCTGTCCAAAACCGAATTCCCAGGGCGAAGTAGAAGTGACCTAAATGTCAAGCAGTAGGTACGATCGAATACCACTTAGAGAACACCATGTCCGAATCATATTTCTTCTTCAAATCCTGCATCCTCTTGTAGTTATCGCCGAACAAGGTCTTCGACTGAGCCGTCGTCATCATTTCGCTGGCTGCGGAGCCCCCGTGCACGTTAACACCCCATCGCGATTACAGGTCGGTCCACTCACTGTAGTTCGCATATCCAAGATTCTCGCTATCAGCCACACCATCTTCCTGCGTGGCGGAAGCAATATCAGCCAGCTCCTTCGCGACCATTCTTGCCAGCTTGAGTCCCTCCTCCGTGTTCTGCTTGTATGTGATGACGATGAGACAGCCGAGCGCACGACTCCGGTTGAACGCCGTCGCGCCGTCCGGTACGCTGCAGATCTTGGGAAGTCCCCAGAACTCGTGTATGAACTGGATCGAGACGTCATGCTGCGTTGCGAGCTCTGTGAGGCGACCGAAGATCTTCTGGGCCTTGGCGGCGTTGGGGGCGGGCTGGGAAACAGGCTTCATGTAGTAGTTCCCGCCGTGGGGGACCTGCGCGTTCTAGATTGGAAATGTAAGGTGAATGGTTGAAATTTTCGAAGATGTAATCATTTGATTACCTGTAAGGTATTGAGATTCTCGTATGGTATTTCCGCACAGGTATCAAGGATGGGCTCTGATAATTGGATTTTAGGAATATCGATAGAATGAGGAACAAGTATTTGACTGACTCAAATCAAAGAAAGACTTGTAGTGCACACGACCCTCAGCTTCTGATCCATTGAAAAACAGAACAAGCAGTACGCAAGGCTGCGCAATCCCCAGATCAGCATCCAGTATACCATGATAGAAAATCTTCCTCACTCTTCCATCTGGACTGAGCGTCAGCAGCTCGAACATCGATTCCTTTTCGCCAAATCCCCTCTTGAACTTGTCGGCAAGGATAGCTGTCACTTGCTCAAGGACAGGTGGCGGGAATATCGCCACGCCAGCGAACACTGTGCGGCGCTGCGGATGCAGCTTGAGCACGAACTCGGCGCAGACCCCGAAGTTGGAGCCTCCGCCACGGATGGCCCAGAAGAGGTCTGTGTTCTCGTCAGAATTGGCGGTTAACGTGGTGCCGTCTGCAATCACCACCGTCGCCTGGTTATGGAGGTTTAGCAATGTGCAGATGAGGTCCGGTGCACGCCTACCTGGACCAGGTTATCGATCACTAAACCATGTTGAGCTGCGAGAAAACCGTAGCCACCTCCAAGAGTAAGTCTGTAATGACGATGTCATCAAAAACGAGCATTGACCTAGACTCGATCATAACACACCCTCCAACACCCGTCTAGGACATATAGCGTGGATTAGACGAAAGCATCGGAGATGCTACATATCTACTCACATGACTGACCGTTCCACCAGTAGTCGCAAGATCATATTGAATCGCCGTCTCATCGACTGTGCCCCACAGAGCGCCTCCCCCAACATACGCGAGCCTCTTTTCTTCGTCAACTCTGACAGTGTTCAAATACCTCGAAAGATCAATCACAAGGCCACCCTCAACAGAGGATGCCCCCGCAGGATTGTGCCCGCCTCCCTTGATCGCGATCGGGAGGTCGTGTTCGCGGGCATACTTGAGCGCGAGCGCGATATCGTTGGTATCCTTCACGAATGCGACGATCGCGGCGCGGCGCTGGGCCGGCGCGGAAGTTGTCGAGGTCGAAGATGTGGCGCGCGTGCGCGGCCATGACGTTGCCGGTCTGCACGGTCGAGTTCGTGACGATCGTCGTCTGGTGCAGCGTCGCGTTGAAGATGGGGAAGACCTTGAACGTCGCGGAGATGATGACGCCCCAGCTGCCGCCGCCGCCGCCACGGATGGCCCAGAAGACTGTGCGAGCGTCAGCGTCAATGGCCATGGCATGGCAGCGGCTTCGCACTCACGATCAGGATGGGAGTTCTCGTTGACGGTGATCAGGCGTCCATCAGCAATGACAATCTCGTACTCTAATGCGCGATCATTAGCAGCGCTCATCAACTGGGAGACCGCGGAGCGGACTCACGGACGGCGTTGTCTGCGGCGAGACCCAATATCGGGGAGAAGGCCGAGTGGCCCGCCCCTTGGGAGAAGCCGCCCGCAGGCGCTACGGTCGCCGCCGTGCCGCCCACGAAGATCTTGCCGTGCTGCTTGGCCGCGGCGTACAGCGAGCGCAGGCCGACGCCGCTCCCGACAGTGACGGTCGGACCGTAGCTGGTGTGGCCGATGCGGAAGTTGTCGCTGAAGGTGATGTTCTGGAAGAACTGCGTCCATAGCAACAGCGCGTTCTTCGCCGTAGATCGGCCCAGGAAGTCGTGTCCGGAAGCCTTGATCGCGACACGAAGGTTGTGCTTAGACGCGAACTTGACGCCGGCCTGCAGACGCGTGAGTAGACGCCGTATATTACTCGAATAGGACGCACCTGGATATGGGCTGGGCTGGTCGCGTTGACGGCGTACAGAGGAACCATGCCCTGCGAGCAGGTGGTGCCGTTCAAGAGACACATGGCCGATGCAGCATAGTCTTGCTCCCAGTTGTTCTGTAGGCAATGTATTCAGTATTTGTCGCAGCACAGAATGATAAACCGTACCGAGTTCATGGAGCCTGGCAGAACAGCCCGCAGGTTGGAACTCTGCCATTGCGCTGCCGTGCAGTTATTCTGACGACAGTGCTCCGCGGTGGGGACGGCGGGGACAAGGTGGCCGTCAACTTCCGCCTTCAGCTGATCCCATTCAGCCTGCATGGGGAAGCCTGCATCGCCTGGCTGGTTGCGGCACTGGGCAGCCCAGGAGCTGTCAGCGTAAGCGAGGACAGAGAGTGCACCGAGGCAAAGCGCGGATACGCGAATCATGGCGAGAGATGGCTCCGAGGCGACTGGTGCAGGACTTCAGAGGCTGCTGGTCCTGATGTCTCTTCGCAAACCATCGAAGCTTTTATAACGAAACTGCGGGATGCTCGCAACGACGTGCAGCATCCCACCAGGAACGCCGACCGGTTCAGGAATGCAACCCTCATCAGGGGGTTACGAGATGCCCCGCTAAGCGATGCCCAAAGACATGGAGGTAACAAGCGCAATCCACCGGATGTGAAACCGGTCCAAAAACCCTTGCACCGTGTCGCATCGCATCAACTGTCACAGGTTGGGCGCTCAGCCATCCAAGAGCGGGTCAGGCTGCATGATTGCCTATGTCTCCGTACCTGAATATACCCCCACCGTAAAGACCGAGAATAGCAGGGAACATTGCAGCTGACGTAGTCGAGAACAGCACTTGCCGCAACGGTCGAGGTGCAAAAAAAGCGGAGTAGAAGGGCCAGCTAAATTTACCATCCTTGTACAAATACGTCCAAATACACGGCGTCGGCAGACAACGACTCGGAACAGTCAACGACCGCGCTCATACACTGCAGCCAAGATGCTTTGTATGATACGGTGCGTCTCCTAGGGCGCTATAGGCGCGTGAATGCTGACCGAATCGGAACATCATATTTTCATCCACTTCAATCCATCGAGCATGTGGGATCTTTGACGGTTTATCCCCGACCGGACGCTTTTCAGATATTCCACTGCGGACCAAGGCTCTACGGAGGTGTTGATGTGTCAATCACGACTTCACGATCTCATTCATCAATCTGATCTTTGGTGACTTGCCCATATAGACCCAACGTTTCCTGCGCTGTGCATTACTAAAATGTTACCGTCCCAGCTCATTCGCAAGACAATGATGCTCCACTCGAACCCGTTGAACTCTGCGTTATGAAATTCGTTGTAAAGCAGTGCGAATGTCCGGTGGTTCCGACGGAAATTATCCAAGAGGCTCAAGTAGATGTCCCGTGTCGCAACGGCAAACGCATATTCTATTGCATAAATATTCTCACAGGAGGTGTGTCACCTTGTCAAATGTGTCTACTGCTTTGATGGGTCGTTGTCTTAGCGCGGGCGACCACACTGCATAGATCCGCAAAAAGCTGCCCTTACTGATCCAATTTTTACGTGCTGTGCCCGCCTCGCGCCGACGGACGTTCTGGATGTATGTACGGTCTCTGGCGGGTAGTGCCATTTCCGGTCTCGGCGAGGGCGCTGTCCGCCCGAGCGTGTCAAGGAAATTGCGAGCTGCTCTCCATCTCAGCGCAACTGTAGAAATGGTGCTGCATCCTGCTCGTCGCGCGGACACCAAGCAGCAACACGGGCGACCGTCCTGTCCTACTCACCTTCCTGAACCGGGAGCGAAGCAGAAGCTGGATAGACTTCTGCCTTTGCTTCTCTCTGGCTCTCCGGGAACTCGTCGAGGACGCCTTCTCTGTCAGCACGAACGCAACTGTGGAGACTGCATCAGCCTCACGATGCTTGGCGTCCTGAAACTCAAGATCGCAGATATGCCACGGGCACAGGTACCAACCATGTGGGCTTCTGCACCCGCAGGCAGGATAGGCTTGCCTGCTTCTTCATTCGTCTCTTCTCGAAGACAGAGCTGCAGACGGCTGCGTGGCGTCCGTGGATTCGGTGCTCCTGGTTGCAGCAAAACTTTTACCTTTTCCGTGCCCGTTGAGTCTCGCGGCCGCCCGCTACACGTCTCAAGTACCGACAACCCTCGGCGGGGCGCACCACTCCCTTCGTCTTTTTTTCTCCTCGTCTGTTCATTTGTGCTTGGCCGGCAGATATGTCTCCGGATTATGGGCTCAAGCGCCGGCGCCACGAAGCTCGTCCTGATGGGCGCCAAACTCAGATCTCAGACACGGATGTGGGTGGGTCCATCGCAGCAAACTCCGAGAGCGCCCCTGCGGGCGCTGTTCTCCGTGCTTCGCGAGCCCCATACGACAGAGAGCGTGGGATTTTTCCGACCCCTCGACAGGAGTCCTGAAGGCCTGACGTGCGTATCAGTCACCTATTTTCTGGCAGTTGCCCGATGTCACCGGGTACCTTTGTACGCAAAGCGTTAACTCGGGCCTGTGGACCGGCGGATGAAGTTCCGACNCCTTCANGCAAGCGAACGTCATGCAGTGGTCTCTCGATAGCCCACCTTATTAGCCTTCGTTGCCTCGACAATAACTAATTTCGCCAGGATCTTGGACGTTGTCGAGTCACCAGCGTTTCAAAGACTACAAAGCTCTCATATCGATCAGATGGCGCGACGGTTACAATACAACAAAGTTAGAACGTCCCCGAGAATATAGTAGGTATCGTAGCAACTGGGCTGGGGCGCACTGATAGGCAATGTTCGTGTCAATACGTCCTTGTTCTTTTTTTACCATCTGCTTGGGAATGTCACGTCAAAATTGTGGCCCTCATTCTTGAATCCTCCAATGAATGATGGACGATTGTTTCCCTGTCAGCCGGTAAGCTTCGTCGTCTAGCACTCATTCGTGCAATTTGATAGTTACTCACCGTATCATGTGCAGGCGGTGGAGGAGCGACTCCAACTCCGGGGGCGACGCCATTCTGACGATGGGACTCGGATTAGCAAACTCTATGGCGAGAGAACTACCAAAAGCCTACGTTGTTCTGATACCCAACAGGCTGTCCATCCTTCTCTGGCCCGAAACTTTCAGCAGGGCCGTTCATGCCTCCATAGCCTTGCGCGTTAGGCGGAGGTCCGGGAGGGGGAGCAAACGTGTCCTGGGCTGCAGACTGCTGCATGGGACGCGGACCGAACATCGGCAATCCAAAGCGACGGGACGGAACAGCTCCTTGACTTGATTGGACCCCGCGCGAGCGTCGCCGCGAAAGGATGCTACGGCAGACGCAGAGCAAGATCAGAACCGTGATGCCGACGACGCATGCTATAAAGGGCGCGAGCCACGTCAATTTCGTTCCGTAGACATAAGTGGACTACATGAGACTACATACCAACCACAATCCCGGCAATTACCCCACCTCTAATGCGCGAATGCCTGCGTCCAGTGGTAGTCGGTGCTGCTTCGACGCTGTGCGCCGAGGCGAGCAGGATAGCTAGTGCCGCGAGATTGCGTGGGATAAGGGCAGCCATCGCTGTGAAGAGGGATATACAGTACCTCCTTATCTTCAAGCTTTATAGCCTCTATCTTCTTTGTGCACAGCATTGTGGTGGTGCGCTGGGAGCGTTGATGCTATGGCTGGTCATCGAGGAGCTGGCGGAGATGCGTCGTCGGTGCCTGAGTATTTGCCAAATTTGTTGATCGGATTCAGAGTGCACGTACAACCAAAGTTCCCACGCATATTTTACTCTAGTATAGCCACTTCCCAGTTCAAGTTCTCGAGCCTCACTAGAACTGGTCAACGTCGCTAAACGTCGGCCGTTGAACGCCAGCGCGAGCTTCGATCAAGTCTTCGCGCGACTTGCTCTATAGCTACGATTACAGGTAAGGACAAAGTAATGCGAAGTTGTACAATAAGATTGCGACCGCTAACTCGCATGCCATGTAGGCAACTTCCAGTTTTTTGCACTCCCTGCGATGCAATTGGCGAGGTGGTCCTGCAAGCAGCCACCATGGCCGTTTTTTGCGCTCCGTAGGCTCCCTGAGTCACGTCTTGGGCACATACGTCGACTTTCCGTTCCCGCCTTCTCGTTGCGAACCGCAGAGCGTAGCTCGGATGGCAACGCAGAATCTTCTTGCACTCCCAGTACAAAAGTACGTCTGATGGAGTCTGAATTCATTTCTGATAACTGTGAACACTGATGTTGCATGATGATCTCGAACGTAGGATGCTGCAATAAGCCATGCAATTACTCTCTCAAATGCGCCGCTAAGAAAGAGAGGAGGCCCACGATCAAAGAGGATCATTACCACCCTGACCCTAGGCGTCTTGATCCAGGGTGTTTTATGGACATCTCAGGTATCACCCAGCCCTCGGTCAACATATCGTTTCCAGATCAAGGCTATGCAGGGCGGTGTGTATTTCCGTATTACGAAGAAGACCGGGACCAGAAGAGCAGACGCAAACACATCCACCGACCGTTCCCTGCTGGAACACATGGATTCTTATACCATCATGCTGATCAAAAGGACCCATTGTATTTGCAGCTACGCTTCCGCGTAACAGAGAATAGCGACCTCGCCAGTTTCTCCCGTGGACGTGATCTCGTCTATGATAAAGGCTATGTGTGGTGCCTGCATGTCGCAGCTACTGCTTCTCAGCCCTCACCGAAAAAACGCCTTCTGCGGCGCTTACTGGTCCACGATGGGTTCATCGACGAAACACTTGTCCTTGACTCTCGGAACTTGGACACTTCACCCCGCGGTCGATTGAGACGACCCATCAGCACTCTGGAGGAACCTTTCGTGCTCGATATATCCATCCATCACCTGCAAATGGTGGCTTACGCTGCAGGGCGGATGCATCGAATTGAGCTCACTCCGCCCCATACGGCTTACCTCGAGGGTCGCCCTGCCAGACTTTATGACGGTAAAACTCCCATTTTATTTCTCATCTCCGTGGAACTGATGCTATATCGTATGGTTGGCAGAAGGATCGGCCCTTTGCCGGCTCGAGCGATCAATGCTGCCAGAACACGCAGGCAAACGCGTGATAGTGATGCGCCTTCTGAACATTCTTGACTCTCCGAAACTGGCCTGCAATCCTCCTAGAACTGAGGATGTAACATTTCCTGCCGAAGGCGAGCTCTTTGCGAGGCGTGGTCGTGTGTGGTGTAGGGATGTCGACGATGATACAAAGATAGCTAGAGTTCTACGACTCCTGTATGATGCCGACGATGGACAGGACGCAGGTCACCGTGGCGGAAAATGTTCCTAAGATTTCTAGCCGTTGTAATGCATTATCGCTAATTGGATGGAGACAAACCAGATACTTAATGGGCGACCGTTCAGACGAGAGCTGTTGTCAGAACGTTATTTCCCCATCAAACCTCCGTAAGCACGTTCTGAACCTTCTTCCATTTCCATAAACGCTCCCCCGGATTTACGAGCTCATTGTCCGCTCCACCGTCTTCAACTCTGAGCGTGCCATCCCGCTCAATCACCACCATCGTGCCACCGTTCTGCAGCCTATGCACCATTTCGGCGATCTGTGCACCGCTGACGACGTCGCCAGCGACATGGACAATAGCCGGCACGCGGGCGGGCGATGTCATCGCGAGGATGCTGAGCTCGGCAAGGGTGCGACCGAGGTCTAGAGTGGAAGTGTATGGCGTGCGCCGCGCGGGAACGCGGATCATGCCTGAAGGGAACAAATATGGTGAATTGCCGTAAAGGGGGCTGAGGAGGATATCCTTTTACCTTCGGCTCCGGTCTGAACTCACACATGTCGGTCAGATACAAGCGCGAGATTAGGGGTGCACGTACGGAGAGTACGTTTTCCACGCAAAGGCCAGCATGGATGGAAACAACTTGCATGTTCATGCTGCCTTCGTCCGGTCTCAGAGCCGCGACGCCGCCGAGCGCTGCGGATCTGCAGCTTGAGCGTCACTCGTCACAACTTTCAGATACACGCAGACGCGGGCAGCTGATGCAGCTTCCATAAGGAGATTGTCCATTTGTGAAATTTGTCCCACACCGGGGTTCACGAGGATATCGACGCCATGGAGTGTGTCTTTCAACGCATCCGCTGCCGTGGCAAAGTCGCCGTCCTTGTGGGGTAGCGCAAAAACTTCGGCACCGGGTCCGGCGAAATTGCAGACTGTGGGCATGGAGACCTCGTGAGCGAGAACAAGGATGCGAGAGAAGAATGGACGATAATTCGGGGACAGGAAGACAGATGAAATAGTGCTTCCTGGATCCAACCATTTATTACGAACGGTGGTAGACAAGTATGACGCTGCGTACCCCATGCACCAGTTCCAAGGTCAGAGACGATGGCGACGACACTTTGTCCATGAGAAAGTCTTGCTGCCGTTGTATGGGACATGGTTTCTATACAGTGAATTCACAGCGGTCGAACCGCAGACTTCGATGTGATCCTGATATCATGCTGTGAATCAAGTCGAGTGCGTACAAGGTCAATCAATACAAACCTTTGTCGCGTCTTCAGGTCATCTTTATTTTGAAAACAAAAGTAATCCCGACATGTCACCCTGATTAGAGGAGTAATGAACTGACCTGCCAAATCGACAGCCAGGAAGGCGAAGTGAAGGCGAGCGACCAGACAATAGGCGCTAGGAAGTTCAGCCATCGCGGCCCGGCGATCTCCGCGATGCATGCGGAGGAGATCCTAGGAGATCTCACGCCAATCTTAGATCACAAATTTTGTATGTTCTCCTCGACCAAGTCCCCTTCGCCCCCACTGGCTCGTGTGCACGATGGAGCAGCTCTGCTTCCCATGGACGAGCAATAATTCATAGTGATGAACAACAGGTGAGCACCGTTATAATCATGCGATTTATGGTTGTCTAGAGGAGCGTGTCGGGTAGACCCCGAATGCGTCCCCGCTCGATCCATTGACCACGACATTGAATAAATACACGTTGCAGGCATATCAGAATTTCAGAAAGAACAGGACGATGACAAACACCCCAGAAACAATAGCGATGACGATCGATAAGAAGGCACGAGACGACAACGACGCACAAAAACATAGGGATCAGGCGCGCTCCGGAGCAGCCAGGCAACGAGAAAGAAAAAAAGAGAAAAGTATAAAAGAGAAAAGTATAAAAGGGAAAATACGTAGGATACGTAGGTAACGTCCATACAGTGCCCACGTACTGCACTGAGGCGTAGCTAGGTCCGTGGCAGCTTACCACCAGCTCCTCTCGAGAACGGGCTGAACGTCCCCGCCCCGCCCTGCGAAGGCGCGTTGCGTCGCTTCTGCGCCTCGGGCGAAGGGCACGTCGCCCTGGAAAATCCTCCCCTCCTCAGCCCCGCGCACGACGTCTCTTTCATCCCCCTTCCACACCCTCCAGGCCTCCGCGCTCATGACCTCTCACTGCCGCTCGTCTCTCCGCGGCCTTCCGTCTGGCCTCGACCGCCAGCGCCTTCTATATCGCCTTCCTTTTCGCCTCCAGTTTTTGACAAGGCGCGCGACCGATGTGCCTCCGCAAGGTGTCTTTGCGGACCTCTTTTCCGCACCTGGGGCAGAGCTCCATCAAGCGGCGCGAGTGCATGCTCCCGATGTGCCGTACGGCCTCGTGGGGACCGGCGTACTGCCTCTCGCAGCCGGGCCACTTGCAGTCCCAGCGCTTCCTCTCCTCGCACTCCTCGTGCTCGTTGAGCACGTACTTGATGTCGACGGCCTCCGTCAAGTTCTTCCTGAGCTGTTCGTTATCCATCGATTCCGCCTCTCGCCGTACTCTCGCGATGGTCAGACCCTTCTGCTTCCAGAGGGGTATTGCCTCTTGCTCCTGGACTGGGGATGCCGTCTCGGGCAGAGCCATGCTAGGCCCTGCGCCCGCTTGGGGTATAACCTCTGGGTCGAGGTTCACGGGGACTTGTATTCCGTGGCCGGAGGCCGCAGAGTATATTCTTGAGTGGGTCAGGGCCGCAACGTCTGTCAGATTTGGGATCCCTCTATGGGGATTGACAGTTGTCGCGACCCTGGCCGGTTGTTCCTCCACCCTCGGCCGCTTGGCTGGTCGAGGGCGGGGGATGCGCGATGATCTGCGCAAGACCACCATAATGGTGGTCGTGGGGGTCGAAGCCGGCGTCGCCGGCGTTGCGCTTGCCCGTCACGTGCGCTACCGGGAACGCAGGTGTTCTCGGTGTCGCTGGCGACATGGATATCGCGGAGCTCCCCGAGGAGTACCCCAGCGACGGTGTTCCCGGCGACTGCGCATAGGTGTCGTAGATCGTGCTCGAGCTCCAGTGCGGCTGGCGCGGGTCGACGGCGTAGCCCGCGTTGCCGACGTTGGGCTGGGCATAGTGGACTGGAGACTGGACTGGCTGGGGCTGGGTGGAGAGCCAATCGGCGCTGGTCATGAAGTCGGGGGGTGCGGGCTGGGTATAGGTGACGGGGGCGGGGGCAGGGCCGGTAGGTGTGGGCCCGGGGTAGTAAACGGGCGCGGGCTGGTGGTAGGTGGTGTTGGCATCGGTGCCGGTAAGCATGGGCCCGGAGTACGTGGGCCCGGGGACGTAGGTGGGCTCGACGTAGGAGTCGAGGATGTCATTGGGAGTGTGGGGATGATAGCCGGGGGGAGGCTCGTTGGGTGGCGGATATTCGTTAGTGTCCTCGGCATAGGAGTATTGCATTGCGGGCGCGGGCGGGTAGGTATTCATGCCCGACGCCGCCATGGTGAAGTCGTCCATAGGGAAGGCGTCCTCAACGGCCCAGGTCGAGGCGTGGGCAGGGACGGCCTGCACGATCATAGTGAGTAGATCGCCCCGCACCGGAAGCAAAGGATTGCTTACAGTATTCAACTGCAGGTTGTTGGCAAATGCGAGCTGGCCGTCCGCAAAGCCAGCGCTCATCGCGGGCTATATGGCGCGATCACAACGTGAGTGGCGCGCGTCTCAAACAGCGAGGCGAAAGCGATGCTTACCATGTTTCCGTAGGCGGAGGCGTCATAGCCTCCATTGTTGTTGTGATGGCTCGTGGCCATGCTCGCGCCCATCGTGGGCTATGTGGCGCGATAACAACGTGAGTGGCGCGCGTCTCAAACAGCGAGGCGAAAGCGATGCTCACCATGTTTCCGTAGATGGAGGCGTCGTAGCTTCCATTGTTGTTGAAGTGGCTCGTGGCCATGCTCGCGCCGTAGCCTGTCGCGCCCTGAGACTGTGGCAGCAGCGATGAGCGCCACGTTCTAGCGTCGCAGAGTATATAACTTGCTCACCTGGTTCATTTGAGGGCTGTTTGCGATGTATTCTTTGTACTGAACGCCACGGATGAACTCGTTGAAGTCCTGCAGGATCAAACTGGTCAGTCCTTCTGTAACGCGGATCACAAGCAGAAGCGTTGGCTTACTTCGATAGCCTTCTGGGTTGCGGAGAACGATGCGGTCTCGCAGTCGTTGTTGACGCTGCCGTTGGAGGCAGCCGGCATTTGGAACACGGTGGTGGCATCGCGCTCGTCGTACGTGTAGTCCTCGGACTGGAAGACAGAGGAGGCAGGGTAGATATGTTGGTAAGACATTGTAGAAGTTGAGATCGAGGTTGAGACGTGGAGAAAGTTTAGGTCGAGGATAACAGCGGCGTGTTGGAGAGAAAGGCGAGTCGTTTTTGCGTTTGCCCTCTTATATACGCCTCAACCCTAAACGTACACGCAGATTTAATTCCCACCGGAGTCACTTGCACGCTTTGACCACGCCCCGTTGTGCGTAGATTTAATCTCATCAATCCAA